>VYZT01030595.1:4314-34936 GCA_013400735.1 Pomatostomus ruficeps | reverse complement strand
CCCCCCCATATGGTAGGCAAGGGGGTTTCTGTGTAGTTTAGTCTTCGCATAAATTTTTGGAAGCGGTGAGGATCCTTCGCTGGGCAACTAAACTTTCGTAAGATCTGACATTGCTTGGAGACTGGTTACTGATACTGTAATAGGCACTGCCACTTATTGCATTTTTTCTTAATTATTTGCTGATCTCCTTAGCAACTGAAGTAGTTTGCAAGGTTTAAGCTTGGTTGCAGCTTGATTTACAAAGTAACATGGGAAAAAGGATGAATTTGTTGTTTCACTGATGTGTATTTGCCTTGTCCTCTCTCAGAGGAATAAGAGCTGCAGAGATGTTGACTTCACATAACTGGTACTTCTGTAAAGAGGCTGTTGATTAGTCCAGCTGAGGCTCTGTTGTACGTCACCCAGTTGCTCGGTTTTCTTTCAGACAAGTGAGTTATTATAGTTTAAAAAAAATATCTCTTCAAGGAAATTTAATCTTTAGTGAGGGATTAGTGGGAGATGATAGTTTTATCTGGCTAAGGCTACTAGGACTAATTAATCTCTAATTCTGCATGATTGAGGTCTGGCCAGATGCTGGCCAGAGAGAACACTCAATTCGCCATGCTGACCTCAGGATCAGCTTGTTGCAAATATGATGTAAAGCCATTTTTTTCATCAGTGTTAGGTCCTGCACCAAGCACAGTTTAGCCCAGTTCAGGGATTTAGTCCAGTGTATCAAGACATCTCCCAGATGTAGCTCACCAACAGTCTTTGCTGTTCAATCCATCATGTCACTAAATCTCATGGATTACGATGTTTGGGTAATCTGTAGCTGTTCAGTCAGAGATGCTGAGCACAGCTGTCAGGAAGATTTGATGCAGAGAGTGCCTTTTCCACTCAGGAGTGGTAAAGACAGAGTAGAGTCTAGAGACTGAGGTGAGGTGGCTGCTATATGGGTATTTCCTCTGACAGTATCACGCACACAAAAGGAATGCAAGTTTATGCAGACCTTCCTTATACATGTAGCCTTTTAAAAGACTAATTGCGTAGGATGCCACTAGTCTTTATGTAATTAATGGCTGTGTCATGTTCTTAAGCAAGATTCATAAAGTTAGGATTAAAAGCATGAATAATTATACTTGTATAATATTGTTGTTATAAATTAATAAAACACCATTCTAAAAATCACTTTTGCTTCTGAGTTCATGAGGAACGTTTATCAAATGTCATGCCAGAAAAAAAAATTGGGCCGTGAGAAAATATTAACACCTGAGCTATCATTTTTTTTAATTTCATGTATTGTTATATTTAACTAGTACAGCCCTAATTCATCTGATATGTGGACTGGTATAGGAGAGCACCTGTGTGGACATTGGAAGTCAGTGAGAGGTACAGAGATGTATGAATGTCTTGTGGGCTGGTGAGACTGGGACGAGACTCAAGAGAAGACAGCCACAGGAGATGCAGCGCAAGGGAAGGAGGTAGGGGATGTGGAAATGGTGTGAACCTTCTGGAGGATGAACTGAGGTCTTTAATATTTTTGAGTGCTTGATCTCTCTAGAGGCTCAACACTATTCCGGCAGAAGTGCAGCAGGGTTGTGTGCAAATATTTGCATTTTCACTGTGCAGAAAGTACCAGCCAGATATAGGACTATTTGCATCACCAGTATACAGGAAAATGCTTTACAGTAGGAATAACATCTACCAATCCAATTTATTTAACAGTGAAAAGACTAAAAATAGTGTTTGCAAAATCATTCAGGTGAATTGTGATTTCCAGTCCAATTCACTGCTTAAATTAAGAGATGTGCCAGATACGGATGTTTTAACAAAGTCTGAAATGAACTGGGAGAGGTAGTTTGGTGTACAGGTTCCGTGGGAGAAACAGCAATAAGCCTGAAGGTACTTACAGAGGATGAGAAAACTGGTGTAGAGATTATTAATGTTGCATTAGTGAGAGAGAGAGCCCAGAGAAAGGAGAAAGAAGTGTTTAGGACATTAGTTGATCTTCAAGTGATAACTAGTGGTGAGATTGTATGTTGTCTGGCATTCCCCTTTTCCATAAGCAGGTCTAGGTGCTCATTGCTTTACAAACAAAACAACAAACAAACAACCCCCTCCCCCAGAAGTAAACTAAAAACAACAACAAACATACACATTAAAAAGTTCAAAACCAAGAACCAAATCCTTAGCTTCTCTAGAAGTTGATTGGTTGTAGTCAATTTTGCTGATTCTGACCACAGAGGATTTTCCTATAGTAGCAGAGTATGTCCTGCCTTTCCTCTTGAACAGTTAGGAAGCATGTGCACCATTACTATTCAGATGATTCATCTCAGGGAGTAATGTGTTTTTGGCACTGAACCTAAAATACTGGACTTCAACATCACAAAGAAATTATTTCTTTGAACAGAATTCAAGAACAAAACTCCCAACCATGCCCTTCATTTTACTATAAATCAGGGAAAGTATTTACTCAGCTCATTCAGAAATAATGGTGAAGTACTTGTCCAAAGTCTGTTGGCACATGTTAGCTGATAGTATTCAATAGCAATATCTCTCCTGAGAAAATATGCCATATTGAAATTTGTAAAATAAGACTTCTCTAAGACCTGAAGTAGTGTTACTGGGATGAAACAAAATGCCGGGGTTTTTTTAAATATAGGGCTAACTGTAGGCTTTGTTCTTCTCGCCACTTAACAGGTTACTACCCAGAAATGTTTATGCAGTCATTTTGAGAAAGTTCAAATGATCACATACCCTATAAATATTTATGTTGAACATGCTTGGCTTTGCAGACCATCCTGGGTAATCTGTGCAGAAGATATGGGGAACACAGGCTGAAGAGCAAGTTGCAGCTCAACAGTCCTACTCTCCAAAAGAGCAAAGAACCTGATGGGAACATAGGCACTGCACTGTGAGTTGGGCATAGAAAGGAAGGCTTCTGCTCATCAGACTACTCTCTAAATACTCTTGTGTGTCCTGTGGTATGTTTAGGATGTCTATAATGTGGATTTGCTCTGCCAGACGAGGCAAGTTATCTGAAACAGTTTTCATTTTACAGCTTCAGTGAGCTTTGAAAATGGACAATCTAGTTTTCAGCCCTTGCAAACTGTTTTTGCCCCTTAGAACTCAAAGGTATTATGCTGATATACACCAGCCACTGATGTGCATCTGCTCATGGGATTTGGTTGCAGACTAGCTTGGAGTTTCTGATGAGATAATTGTAGGCATGCACAGAAGCAAACATGCAAGGTTATCTAGTATTAAACCCTTACAAACCTGAACATTGAGCTAGTATGTCCCATTTGGAGTATCTCCAGGATCACAGTTTTATTCAACATGGGACCTGATTTTTTTTAAGTGCCACTCACCTTGTTGCAAGTGCAGTTACATTAAAATTAGCCTGTGTAGCTTGCAGAATCAGGCATTCAGATGTCAGTGGAAAAGGCAACCTTTGCAGCAACAGTTCATTTCCTATTTTGTGGATGCTTTATAATCCAATCTTCAAGCACTTGGTTTTATGATACGTAGTTTTCAGTTGCCTTGCTTCATACAGTAGACTAACTAAATGAGCAATTATTAAATACCTTTTTCAACTGTGTGTTTTCCCTGTGCCTTATGTCTGTATGCCATACAAATTCACACTGGTACAGAATTATTTTCTGATGGCAGTTTCTCTAATCTTTCATAGGTCTCACACTTTAGAAGAACTTGTCTCTGTTAATTGTTGCTATAGACTACCTAACTAGCAAAAACAACTAAGTGATGAGCTTAGGACTGATTAAAAAAATATTCCTCTGGATTCTAACTTTCCATTGAAAACCCCATGCAGTTAGAGGCTTCAGGAGACTTTAAAAGCCTAGAAGAATTTATGAGTCTTGATACTAAACTTCAATTCAAACCAATCAATTTATTTTGACAATATTTCTATAGCTAAGAGCATGTTAGTATATCCCTTGTATAAACAGGGAAGCAGGAGAAGCCTATGCAGTCAGAAGTGCCAGATAGAGTCACAGCATTTTGACTCTTATCTCAGCACTTCCTCAGATCAGTCCTTCCCAAATTTAACGTACGGAGGTTCCTTATTTTCTAAGTGCCAAGCTGGTGACTGTAATATGTTCATTATTTCGTAAAAGTCACCAGTTTACATAGTTTACCTAATCTCAAACGAATTTTGTGACAAAGGCTGGGACAGCTGCAGTTCTCAGGTACAGGGATTTACCAAGCTCTCAATGTAATCACCCTTTCTTTTTCCTGTTCTTCCTCAGAACCTGTGCACAGTGTCAGGAAAGGGTTTGGGGGAGGGGGGGAAATTAGCAACCATGTAACCAAGGACTGTATATAAAATCTAAAATGGCAAGAAAAATGTAATTCTGACACTATTTTTGAGCATTTGACTTGGCAGTCTTGCAATTCTCTGAATGTTTTGTTGGTTTTTTTTTTTTTTTTGGAATGCAAACTTCTGAAGCCAATGTATATATAAGTTTTGTGAAAGGTGAAATGTCCTATTCTCCCATGCTGCATTCATATTCTTCTTTTAATGGGTCATTAGAAGGTTCAGCTCTTTAGTTTCAAAGCACATCTTCTACCACTTGACTTAAGAGTAGATTTGTCAGAAGAAGACAGCAGCGTGCCAGATTGGCAGAGAGAAATAAAGAGCTGAGGAGGAGTGAAAATTTTTGCATTTTGCATATATTAATTAATTGCATAGGTAATCTTAGGTTCTTAAGTAGCAGATGTAAATTCTCTGGAGAGGTGTCCGCTAAGGTTTATCTCCTGAAACTCTTGTTTGTCTTCTGCTTAGTTCTCTTCTTTCCTTTTACACCCTCCTCATCTGCTTTTCCAGTCTCATGTGTCTTGACTGACTTCTGCATCCCCAGACTACCTCCTCCTCATTTTCTTTAGTAACAGTGATAATGCTCCATTAGCATCCACTCCCCTGGTTTTGCACTTCCTTCCCTCTGTATCTCTTACTCTTCTCTTTTCTCTCTCCCCTTCTTTCACTGTCCAGCATTTAAATCTTGATTTTAATGTTTTTATACTCAAGGCTCATGTTTTCTTCATCCATCTTGCATCATCAGAAAACACAATTTCTTCTTTTATTCTCCTCCTTCCCATCTGAGGCTGCTTCTTTCTCCTCTTCCCACTGTCCACAGGCTCCTGGCCATAACCACTGTTAGCAGCTCAGAGCAGACATTTCAGGGTTTGTCCTGCGCCAACAGGTGGGTGAGATTGGAGAAATGAGTTTGAGGATAATAATGTGGGAGCTGAATACCACATCTGAACTCCAAAGGGGTGATGATAATCAATGCAGATGGACTCACCTGCGAATTTACTGACAAACTCTAAACAGGTACCAGGGAGAGCAAAAATGAGCAGAAATGTTCATTCCTCTGCTACGTATGTGTACATTTTCTCAGAAGATGGCAAAAAGCATACCCCTTAGCACAGAATCACTACTGTGCCAAATCTTACATCCCTGCTTTAAACCATACTGACTCCAAAATATTCTCAGAAAAGAGTATGGTTGGGGTTTTTCTGTCTACATATGAGCAAAATATTTCTTTTCTTTACTAAGTTTTGAGAAGCAGCTGACTCATCCTTACTAAATGTTCCCAAAACTTGTGCCTGAGGTAGGCACTAGGCATAGATTGGCAAAGGTAAAAGAAGCAGAATACAAAATACTGTTATTGAACAACTTTAATAACTTTCAAAATAGGTTGTTGCTACCTGCACCATAAGTTACTGAACTAAAAAAAAAAAAAAAAAATTCATGTGACATTTAAAGCTAGAAAGTCTGAGAAAAGTCTTTGCTTGAAAATGTTGTGACATTTTCTGATTGTAAAGAAAAGCATGTTGTAACTGCTTCCCACTAGACAGGAAAAATACATTTTAGGATGAGGCTTTTTCTTTCCTCTACTGGGAATTCTATCTGCGTTGGTTTGGAAACAGGTAGGGGATGCCATTGCCAAGTCATGCTCCACAGAGGAACATTTCCAATTTTTTTTAATGAACTGTCAGAAATTGCATTGCTTGGTCCAAGCCTGAAGAATAGTTGCATTGTTTTTCAAGACAAAAACCACTGTATCTACAGTATATATATTTACTCATGAATGCAAAATTTTGTGTTTACATAAAACCAATGTTAAGCTTACATCACCTTTGAACTAGATTTTACCGTTAACTGTATGAAATCATAAGGGTTAATTCCCTGTATTTTTCAAAAGGCATAAGAAATCAGGCAGAGTATGAATGGTAAATGTTAACGTGCTGTACCTCTGTATCCCTCTTTTGACAGCAACTAGTGCAAAGCTAACTGCACATGTAATCTGTGGCAAGGAGCACTGGGAGACAGCTGAAAGACAGTGACAATGTCTTTAAACTGGTGGACACTTCCTACTCGACTTGGAGTTTTTAAAGTGAACTGCAAAGGACTCGCATGCCTCTTGGTCTTCACCGTGAGTGTTTGTGGCAGTGCCCCAGGGATATGTCCAGCAGCCTGCATCTGTGCCAGTGACATCGTCAGCTGCACAAATAAGAACCTCACTCGAGTGCCAGGAAATCTTTATAAATGTATGAAAAGGCTGGATCTGAGTTATAACAGAATTGGGATTTTGGAGCCTGAATGGGTCCCAGTGCTCTCTGAGAAACTGAACACTTTAATAGTCAATCATAATAGCATTAGCAGCATTAGCACTGGAAGCTTTTCCACAACTCCGAATCTGAAATACCTAGACTTGTCATCCAACAGCCTGAAAACACTGGGCAGCCCTGTGTTTCAGGAACTAAAGGCACTGGAGGTTCTCCTGCTGTACAAGAATCAAATAACACAGATTGACTCTTTAGCCTTTGGAGGATTGTACAAATTACAGAAACTGTACCTAAGCTACAACTTGGTCTCACATTTCCCACTGGACTTATACATTGGAAAACATAAACTGACAGACCTTGTGTTGCTGGACATTTCCTTTAATCACATCCAGTCGATGCCTATTCAGCGCCTGAGTTCAGTGCCAGCCAAACAACTTAGTGGAATTTATCTTCATGGCAACCCATTCTATTGTGACTGTGTCCTGTACTCCATGCTAATCTTCTGGTATCAAAGGCACTTCAGCTCAGTGGTGGACTTCCAAAATGAGTACAGCTGTTTGTTGCAGTCAGACCCAAGAGGTCAGAATAAACTGCCTTTACTGCACGACAACATTATGAATTGCTCTGAAAGTACTGTCAACAGCTCTTTCCAAGCCTTTGGGTTTATTCATGATGCCCAGGTTGGTGACAGGCTGATTGTACACTGTGACAGCAGAATCAGTGATACGGGCACACAGTTTGTTTGGGTTAGTCCAGACAATAGATTGCTGGAGCCAGACAGGGAGACTGATAACTTCAAGGTGTTTCCTAATGGCAGCCTGGAGATAACAGACGCCCAGCTAGAGAACTCAGGGCTGTATTCCTGCATTGCAATAAATAAGAAAAGACTATTAAATGAAACCATAGAGGTCAGAATAAATGTTAGCAATTTCACACTGAACAGGTCCCATGCTTATGAAGCATTTAATACAGCTTTTACCACCCTTGCTGCCTGTGTGGCCAGTATTATTTTAGTACTGCTGTATCTGTATCTGACCCCCTGCCCATGTCAATGTAAGGCAAAAAAGAAGAAGAGGAAGCTGAACCAAAGCAGTGCCCACTCATCCATACTGAATTCTGCACTGCCGCAAGAGCTGCCAGCTGATGAGAAGAAGGCTAGCACTGGTAAACGGGTGGTTTTCCTGGAACCTGTGCATGAACCTAAACAGAGTCAGAATGGGAAAGTAAAACTGTTTCCTAATGACAGTGTCATTACTGAGAGTATCTTAAAAACTACTCGAACAAAATCCGACTCTGACTCTGTCAACTCCGTGTTCTCAGATACACCTTTCATGCCGCCAGCTTAGTTTGCTGCCTGTGTTTGTTTCGTGCAGTTACATTCTGAATACCTCCTTTGCCTGTAGCAAACATCAGGACAAACCAATAAAAAGAGATAAAATGTTTTAAAAACCTTATGTTTTGTCAGTCCTTGACCTGCGTCTCCTCTCTGTGCAGGCCACACAACAGTGATACCTTGTTGGAGAAAAGCGAACAGCTTGTCATTATTGTGAATGTCTTCAGTGCAAGCTTAGTCCTGGTTTTACTCTCTGGTCCATACACAGCAGTTTCCCATGCATGTTTAGAGACACTTTCAGTGCATACAGCTGACTCTGCAGAGCCAGAGGCTGACCCCTGTGCAACACCCAGTCGTGCTGATAACTCAGCTCTTCTGAAGGGAGCACAGAAGCAAACTCTCATGGCTAAGGAGAAAAATGTCCAGACTTTCTGCAGTTCCTTTCACAGACTCATAAAATCTTTACATGAGGTCACTAGGAGAAAAAAGTCATGATTTTTCTTGGACTGCTTAGCACAAAAGGATTAAATTTGCTACCAGAACACCTAGTAGCACTGGATAAATGTTTGTGGTCTTCAACCGATAATGTATTTGCAAATAAGTGCTCGAAAACATTAAATGAGGGGCAGTGTAATAATTTTATTCAAAAGTTAATCATGAGATTACTTGTGAACTATGCTTGTATTTTTTTATAGATATTTTATGTAATGAAAACAGGTAAAAGTTAACATACTACCTTTGCAGTTGCCTTAGTCAAAAAATGAAAGTTGTCAGGCATGAGAACTTACACAAATCAGCAGTAATCAATTAAGCTGTGATAACTGGATTGATTATAACTGGTTGTCTTAACCTCCACTGCTCACTGTATGCTTGGCGTCACATGTGGTGAACAAATCTGCCACCATCACCAGGGCTCCTGCTTCATCTTAGAGATGAGTGGCTTCTCTTCAAAGATAATCATGCAATCAGGGAAATATTTTAATTAATTTTTAAGTGGCACATGGTTCTTGCAGCCTTATTAAATTTGCTTCCTAAAGTTTTTTCTTAAAAGAGGAAATGGGGTATTTGGAGAAACTCATGAAAAATATAAAAGACTTTACACACTTTAAATTCAGAAAACCCAGATTTTACCAAGAGTTGGTCCTTGTTTTGTATGTACTGCTTTCTTCCTTGCATCACAGTCAAAGTTTATGAATCTGGTAAATCTGACCTGTACTGGTTATGCAATATAGGTTGTATGAAGCATGTTATTGTAATGAGCATACTTTTTTAGACATAGCTTTCATTGCTTTTTCTGTTAATTTGTCTTTTTTTTTTTATTATTATTTAAGTTTACTTACTTTGGGACCGGGCTGGACTTTTCCAATCTTCCTCACATTGACAAGTAGCAACTTCAAAGCAGTTTTTCAAGTAATCACAATTTACCAAAGACAAGTAAATGGAGCATGTCTGTCTCATTCTCTTTTGGGGCAATATACTGAAAGAGTAAAGGATAAACTAAATCAGAATCAAAGGGCTACATGGTATGGTAACTGTAATTCATTTTTGAGAAGCTTACTGTTACAGCCACTTGCCATTTTTTGTGATTTATTTTGAGAGGCGTGTCAAACATGCTAAAGCTTATATATGGCTGAGCCAAAGCTATCAGGAATTGATTTGCTATGGAGAAATCCTAATGTAGCTAATTGTTTGAAGACAAGCTATCTGACAAACAGATTAGCTCAGGGAACAGCGTCTCTGTATTGTGTACAAAGTTTGTGGAATTATAAAAATGCTGGAGATTTTAATGCAGATATTCAGGGAAATACAAAATGGAAATTATTTTTCTAGGTAGAGGATAATAAATATTGAGGAGAGGAAGATGACCAGAAGTTTGTGTCTTTTGTTTGTACATTTATCTGTGTAAATTTAAAAATAGCTTCTGCTGTCAAGCAGATTTGTGTCCTTTCATAAAGCTCTTTCCCTCTTTCATCTGTGTAGATGCAGTAACCCCAAATCTGTATTTTTACATATAAGGTATGATGGACAAACAGTGATTGGCTTTGCTAAAATCAGGTTGGCTCATCTGTCAGTGTGGCAAAGGTTTGACATTGTCTCCTTAATTTTTTTTTTTTAAATTTTTTTTTTTAAGATTTAACTAAGCCGCATGATTTCCTACTATTTCACATATATGTTTGGTGAGTGGGTGGATGTCCTTTGTGTTGGGCAAGGAGGTGATCAGTGGCCCACAGCCAAAGGGCTGAAATGTCTGTGAGGCAGAGCAGGAAGCAGAGACAAATGCTCTGCAGACAGTTGTACAGATGAGTTACAGCTCTGGGCAGATGTTATGCTCTGTTGTCATACATGAGGTTGATTGACCCAGATTTCAGTGTTTACACAAGAGCGCGGATGGTCAGTTCCAAATTGGGCAGAAAAAGAAAACAGGCAGTTGTCAGTATGTCCAGGGGGCAGACACGTCTCTTAGCAGCTACAGCTGAGCAGGTGCCAGCACAGGGCAGTGGGAGTATCACGTATCGAACTCACTAAGCATGTTAAATCTGTATGGTAGTCCTAAACAAAGAAAGGTACAGATCCTTCAGCCTTTCTTCCACTGGGCTGCTGCCCTGCAGCAAAAGCATCGGGATTTGTGGGATCAGAGTAATCCTGACAGATGACTAGAGAAGCTGAGCATTGATCTAAACAGCAAATATTCACTGTGCCTATTGACTGTATTTTACTGACTCCTTCAAAGCGCTCACAGTTGAAACCATGAGTATGAACAAGGTGGTAAAAACAAAGGTTTTGTAAAGAGATGGCTTTTTTGCTGCTTCTTTACATTATCATAGCCTCATGAGTTCAGTGGGTGCAAGTTTAATGAAGATTTGTAATCATTAATGAATATTTATCATATAGCACTAACACCATAATCTAGAGCCCCAGTCCTCTCTCCTCTTGGAAGGCTGTGGAAAGCCAATGCGGCTCATCAGTTCCTTTCCTTCCATTTCAGCGTGATGCCCACCAGGGCTGTGAGCAGGGAGCCAGTGCTGCCATCCAGCTCTTTGGCCTTGCAGCACCCTGGTTGTTGCATGGGCAGGAGGGGCTGCCCAGATGCCACACCTGCAGCTCCACTGTGGTCTGCTTTCCTAGAAAAGCTTTGTTGACAGGCCTGTCCTACAACCATGCCTTCCCCAATTAGCCTGTGTCCTGGATTTCCAGTTGATGTTTCCAGCAGCTACAAAAAAGCCAACTGATATTTTTAATGCAGAGAGAGCACAGTTCTGTTGAATACTCTGGCACCAATTCAGACATGCTCTTAAAACAGGTTTGCAGTAAGGCAGAGGTACCAAGCTACTGGTAAGTCAATGGCTGGGCATGGGGTCACTTGCCTCTGCAAGATGCCTGGAGTGAGTTATTCCCCACGACGCTCTGGTAACCCCAAGTGCTTTGGCTCTCCCATGTCTTTCCAGTGCCTGAGACCATGCCATACAAGGTCATAGGCAGAGCTCTGAGCTTCAGTTTAACACTGTGTCTTTTTGAGGGGCTCCTTTGAATATACATCGTCCACCATTTTAATAGTGGTAAGCAGCTTTTCTCTCACTTAAGGGCCTATTGCATTGGTTCCAGCTGTCTCATGGATCAAAAATAAGGTCAGTGTCTGCAGGCAGCTCTGGGAAATTAAGTCCTTACCTCTGTCTGTTTCCAGTACTACACATGCCTGCGGGCATCAGCTTTTGTGGAGTGTGTTGGAAACAAGTCATGTAAGGCCAGCATGAAACATCTCAGGTCAGTCTGGAGTGCAACAACAGCAGCTGCACAGCCACATTGTCCCTGTGTTCTCCACCTGTAGTGGCAGGAGAAAGGTAAAGATACTTGCTGATCATCTCTTCTGACCTTGGTAAGATTCAGTGTCTGACTCAGACCACCTCATTAACAATGAACACATGCAATATCTGACTACCCCTCAAATACACTGAGCATCTGCCAACCATGCTGGAAGCTGAGAGTGAACCAAAGTGCTTTCCTGATACCAGCCTTTAATCTGCAGTTGGTTATGTCAACCAACACTGCATGCTTTTAGCCCAATAGCATAGCTCCTACTTGCTAGGCAAGCAGTGCTCCAGGTTAGTAATGTGTCCATCTCCTTAGCACCACTGCTTCAAAAAGTCAGATTTCCAAGGATTGCTAGTTCTTGACAGTGTCAAAGAACAGATTGTATAGCTCATTCTTCTGAACAGCCAAATCCCTAGGGCAAAATTGTGATTAAACCAAAAACTTTAATTTAGGATTGCACAAGATGTTTTCCTTACTCTAGAGTAAAACAACCTCCTTCTGAATGCTTTTATACCTTGTCTACAGCTCATTCCTATGCACCTCTCATGAACTGGGTGAAAATTAACCAGCGTTTATGAGCCAAATCATACTGTTGTGGTCATCTCTAAAGTAATGCAGCAATGACAGTCCCCTGTGGAGTGCAGCCTCTGGCCATCCTGCCCAGCACACACTTCTGTTCTCATCTTCAAGGCTGAGTCATCACCATTTGGCCATGGCAGGTGCAGGGACCTTTTCTAGCCTCTTCCTTCGTAGTTTTCCGTGTAAGGACTGGCTTCCTGGAGACGATTTCTGGATGTACTGTGAAGTTGCTGTAAGGGATTACTTGAATTGATAAATTAAGACAACTACTTCCAAATGGCTTCTAAATCATGAGAGCAGACATTGGTAAGTAGTAGGTTAGAATATACATTTGATTTATACAAATTTAGCAATTTAGATTTTACTTTCTTTTTGCTCTTTCTGGTAAACAGTACTTGAATCATTAAACATATAGAGAAAGAAAGTGCATATTTAAGGATTTTTTTTCCTCTGTTACTCTTTTTCAGTTTGTCCAGTACAGCTCAGATGTGAATAAAAGGAGAAGTTTGAGGTTGAGGGGCACAAGGGCAAGAAGTAATTTGAGCAAAAGTTCACTTGATATTTTAAAAGAAGGCTAATATTTTAGCTCTTGTCTTCAGTGGGTATGTGTTTAAAAAAAATACAAACCCAAGCACTTATTACCTAAATACAGATTTTACGGCTATTTTGTAGGTTCTGTATGTTAACAGAGTTCTGACAGTAATAAAATTATGAAAGTGATTCACACAAAAGTCAAAGCATAAGAGTATTATTAATAGTTATTTCTGAAAAAGGGGTATCCCAAATTTGCTGAAGAGGTCATGTCATAGATAGAAGGACCATACTTCTCTTCCTTACTTAAAGGAAATTCCTAACATTAACATTAAAGAACTGAGCAGATTTAACAGAGAAAGTATTTTTCTTGTGAATTACTGGTTCATGTTCTGATTTTGTGAGGTGGATTCTTTTCCTTTTATGAATCTATTTTCCGTTCCTTTGCAGAATAACATAATTAACTGGAATAATATTTTCTCATTTAGTTCTCCTAATGAAGTCTACATTTAGTAGGGAAGGCAAGGAGGGTCAAGAATGATATAATCAGCTTGATATCACTGGGTTGTCAGGAAAAGTTAGTTGTGGATTTAAGTATTCTTTGATCAAACATGAGGTTATTCAGGCCTAAACCTGTGGGTTGTTTTATTTTCTGTCTCATTTGAATAATTCAAAATGGCATATTTTAGGTTTTTTTTAAAGGAGAAAGACTATTCCTGCAACTTCTTGCAACAACTTAACTAAATTGATATAGAAACCATCAGTGATGTGAAACAACTCCATTAGCATAAAGCAAGTCTGGTAATAGAGAGGCTGTCCAGTCTGTATGAATATTTCTCATGACAGCCAGGGCTAAACTGTATTTCCTAGGCAAGCTAGAGCCAAATAGCATTATACAGACCTTTCATAGACAATTGGGTAGATGTTTTCTTCAATGAGATTATTTTAACAAACTCAGTTGCAATCCTCATTTAGGCCTCACCGCAAGTCCTATTTTGAATTCAGTGCTTTTATTTGCACTTTTGAACTATGCATGGAACATAATGGGCTGCTACAGCATATGTTCCTGATAGNGGGGGGAGGGGAGTGAATGTATTTGTGTGAGAGCTGCATAATATGGTACACTGCCAGTTTCTCTCCTCAAGGGTTAATGGTCCTAAACTCAAAATGCTCATCAAATCCAAACAAACTTTAGACACCCTCTCCAGAGGAGGTGGAGGCTCTGATATGTGAGAGCCTCAGCAAGTGCTGTCCTTTGCATAAGACAAAATGTTCTTTTACAAAAACAAAAAGGATTTCTAGCACTTTCCCTGGTAGCTGAGGTGATGTCGGCAATAATAGACCACAAAATAAATTAGCTCTGATAAGCACTGCTGTTGCCTGGAGCAGCTCAATTAGCCTTTTGCCTTTGGAGCAGAAGGGTTTATAGCACTAGATAGAGCCTCAGACCAGGCTGCATCTGACTTTTGTCCTCTTTGCTCTTTTTACCTGACACCAGAATCAGAGACCCACTAGATTTTTTTATATTTTTTTTATGTGAGTATTTAGAACAAACAAAATACTTGAACTTTTTCCAGGCAGTCCATCGTTGCCTGTAAAAGCACTGGTGGAAGGGAAACAAAGCTTTTCACCACTTAGATATGTCAGTCAAGGCTGAATCCTGTTGAAGGAGGTGTTTTACAAAAGAGCAAAGTGTATACTTGCTGCTCTGACCTTGTTTTGCTAAGCAAAAGTTAATACATTTGAGCTATTGCCTGAAATCATTTCAAATCTTATTTTTTAAACTACTTCCATGAATGCAAATGAATGACATTTGTTGTTGCAACTCTATCAGTTGATTTGTAATTTGGGGATGAAAAAATTTTGTGTTATCTCCTCTCCTTCCCTTTTTGTCCATAAAAAGATAGTGCATCTATTTTTCAATGGATGGGTATCCCCTCCCCATTTTATTTTCAAGCATGGATAATCAGCCCATATAATTTAAACAAAATGATTATGTTGCAGTGAGTGATCTCTGTGATCCATATTTTCTGTAGAGATAAGCCGATTTGTTGAGTATGCTGTCCTATATATCATTTCACATTTTAAAAATATATTTAGATATGCTGTTATT
Organism: Pomatostomus ruficeps; assembly: GCA_013400735.1. Taxonomy (NCBI): domain Eukaryota; kingdom Metazoa; phylum Chordata; class Aves; order Passeriformes; family Timaliidae; genus Pomatostomus; species Pomatostomus ruficeps. Next base: position 20,000 of record VYZT01030595.1, on the reverse strand, counting down.
ATTGTTGCTACATTTGTGGCATATAATTTTTCTAAAATCTCCTCTCCATTAGAGATTAAAAAATAATACAGTAAAATGCCAGAAATCACTGCATTTACTAAAACCAGTAATTTTTGTCCTTTAACGCTGTAATGTTTTGTCTTTTAGCAGCCCCACCGAATGCAGAGTCAGAGGGCATTCAACAGCACCTGCTTCCTATCAGTTGTGAAAACAGGCTTCTTCCCTTCACATAGCAAGGAAAACATGTTATAAGAGTGTAGAAGATACATTCTCATCACTTATTCACCAAGAATTTCATTATAGGGTTGGCAGTGTGGCTCTTGGCATTATAATTTCGTGTTAAAGAAAACTAATTCTCATTGGTGCTCCGTGTGGAGAATTGCTACTGCAAAGTGCTGTTTGCTGGACTGCTTGTGATGAATTCCCAACTCAATCATGTGCCTGTCACCTCATCTAAGTGCTTGGGAGTGATAAGAATGCACATGGCCAGCTCTCCAGCATGGCCAAACCCTGCTCCTTTTATATTCAGCAGGGAGAAATTGTTGGAAAGCATGCCAGAAGAATCAATGTGCTGTGTACTTGGCACATTCATGGTGATTTATAATTGCTTCACAATAAAGAAAAGTGATAGAAGGAAGTTTTAAAGTTCTCATTGTGATGATGCATAAAAATGTTATAAAGCTATCCTGTCATTACTGTGTCATTTTCATATTCTTCAACAATACCAGTAGATCTCTCTCTATCCAGTATATACAATAGTGTCCAATTAGGCCTACACCAGATAACCGTGGGCACTGGTAATAACTCAGTGGGGGACATTTCCTGGGGACATTTCCTGAAGCTCTCCTACAGATTCTGCTCAGTAAGGCATAACTTGCAAAATTTATGCTCATCTACTACAAGGAATTGAGGACTACACTAGCTTTTATTATCTGTGCGGATATGTCACCTGCTGTATTATGCAGGGTGCATTTCATGGTGATGGCATGTGTGAGGGGGCCCCTTTTTCTTTTCAAAACTGTTCAAAGGCAGAGTGAAGACTAGGCCTCAGAGGAGTGCTGTTTTCTTGCTGCCCAGAAGCATTGAGCTTCTTTTATGGAGAGCACAGGCTGTAATTTGTTAAAAATAGAAACGTGGCAATGGGAAATTTTTGCCAGAAGAAGGTTACTACCCTTTGAGTTAAAGGTGAGAAAATAATGTACAGAATTCAAAAGTGAAAAACAAAAGCAGTACCTGAACCTTGGTAGGTGCTCAGGCTTTTGAAAATATATTAAATTTTCATACTGTCTTTGTAATTTCCTCCTGCGGAGAGAACTGTTATCTCAATAACGCAGGTGCAGATCATTCATCCCAGAAATAAGAAGACCTTACACATGGATAGAAAAATACTTTCTGGTTATGTTTAATTGTCATCACGAGTTCAGGCCACATTGCTCACAGTAGGTAGGCCATGTTTATATTAATCTGTGATTTCCCTAAGAGGCAGTGGATAACTGGACTGATTTCTAAGAGTGGCAAAGGACTAGTGACCTGGAAATTTCTGTACGTTTTTGTGGTTTTGAGTAGATTCCCTTACTGTCTACAAGCCATTACTTGTAAGATACTGAAATATTGTCATTGAAGTAGGAGGGTTTGGGATTTTTATTTTTCCTCTGCAGAAAATGAAATAACTAACTTAATTGTGCCCTAAAGACAGAATGTAACATTTTCTTCTTTAGACATGTGTTTGCAACAGGGTATGTGTACTGCTGTCAGCTTTGCCAATTAATATTTCACCCTTGTAGTAGGAGGAGGAGAACTGACACAGTAAGAGGGGAACATGCATGTGTATCTCTGGAGACTAAATATAAAAGATGATGATTGCTCTATATGGTTTCCTAAACAGCCAGTGTGGGGAACTGTGTTCTCGTGAAAGGCAGAAGAAATACAGCTCTTCTAGACCAACTGCGTGCTGTCAACAGAACATACAGATGCCGCATTTCAGGTATTCCAATACAGTCATACAGAGCAAAGTAGGATTAGCCTTATCTTTCTGATAAGGATTGCTTCTCTTTCCAAGAGCTTATGCGAGGAGTTTGACCAGGCTTATATGACTTAGAAAAGGAGCTTAATGTATATCTAGGAAGCTGTAAGCTACTATTCATGATTACTGATAACCACTGTGGAATACTATGTTAATGGTATTTTGGTAGTGTCTACTTTAAAATCTGACTCTGAGCATCTTTGTGAAACTTAGTTCATTAGTAGCTGCAAAACATTTTGATTTCTGGGGACAGGAAGCATTACAGTAGCCTGTAGTATATTAGGATCTTTCCACACCTTGGATGCTTTTTGAATGTTTTTATTAAGGACAGTAAAAGCATACCTTGTACTTCAAGGAGAAAATGCAGGTATCTATTCTTATACAGTGCCTGTGTTTTCAAAGAGATTAAGACCTTGTTGCTATGACTATTGCATTTTAACACAAGAACTCCCAGACTTAGCCTGCTGCCACCCGCTTATGTTGAAGAGAGATCTTTTCCTCCAGAGGACAGTTTAGAGCTTCAGAAAGCCTTTCTCTGCATTGACCACACAGGAAAATGGGAGACTAATGTCCTTGAGTATACATTAGCCTGTGGGAATGCTGCCATAATGGACCATTTGAGTCCTGCTCTCTGAATCCTTTCCAAAGGCCATGCTCTTTAGTTGTGACAAGAGCTTTCCTGTGATACTCATGCTGAAAGACTCTCCAAAAACTGACATACAAAGCCAGTCCTTGAAGTTGAGCTGTGTGCTGTAGTAGCCAGAAAAGAGCCTTACTGATGATCAGTGTAGATCTGATGCCAGCTGACCTTTCCAGGCTGCCAGAGAAATGCTAATTTTGGCTGTATGGCTTTGAAGCCTCTTACTGCTGAGAAAAAGTTGTCATCACTCATGCTCCATGGAGTAGCAGTGGCATATTCCTGACACTAACCCACTGACACAACTGGAGTTTAGGCTTTGCTTTCTGTCAACTGTACTTTCTTCTTTGAATAATAGCAGCATCTGCAAGTTTTTCTGAGGTTTCTTTACATTTTATGTTTATTTAGTTTCTACATGAATTCATGAATATAAGCCAGACTTAGCTACGCTGTCCCTATGCAACCTCTATTTCCCTAATTTCCTTCTCTCTCTGCCTCATGGGCATAGCTCCTGAACACGATGAGGTTGTAATGTCCACATGTCAAGATGTCCAAGGAGACCTTTTACCCCTAAGGAGTCCCTGCAAGGGTGAATAATATCCAGGTATGATCTGACAACATAAGACACATTCAATTTATGGCAGAATTTAAAATTGACTTTTGGTATTCAAAGCAGGGTTTCTTGAATGTTTCAAAAATCCTCTGAGATTGTCAGTAATCTTTACATGAACAATATATATAAATATACTGTGTCTGTGAGCAATTTTAAGTTTTGCAGCTGAAGCACAAAGGCACTTCAGTTTTCTATCATTGTTTCCAATTTAAGAATCTCAGTAACAAAACCCTTTCATTTAGTCACCCACAAACCAGCAATCACTATATCAGTGAGGCTGTTAAAGCTAGAAGAAAAGTGAGTGAGAAGAAAGCACAGTGAGAGAAGCCTAGAGATCAGTAAAAAGAAGTGTGACTTGAGTTTCTGAAGTATGTAATCTAAGAACGCACGTCAGGAATGGTAGAAGGAGCTATGTCAAATGTACAGTGATAAACTTACAGGAGATAACTTAAAATATTAGGAGCAAAGTGCATTACAACTGCATCAAGACCTTCCTAAGAACCTAAGATCAAAAGGAGTCATACAAAAAGTAGAAATAAGGAACATAATTAGATATGAGTTTAATAGGAATGGAGAAAGTTCAGAGGGTAAGGTGTTAACATTATTTTGGAAAATAAAAGTAGCAAAATGATGCAAGGTACAATAAGTACATGGGAAGCAAAAGAAGGGCAAAGTAAAGGTTCATAACCTAATAGGCAATTCACAGAGTACTACAGTGTTCACTGTCTTCACATAAAAAGTTTAATTTCCAATCAGATACTTAACTATATTAAATTTAATGTGAAAATAGGAGCATGACCAGAATGTGGTAAATTAAGTTAGAAACTGTCTGTATAAGTTAAGTGTAATTGAAGCCTTCAGGTCCTGATGACATTGAACTTCTCTTCTTTAAAGAAATATGAAAAAATCTCTGAAATACTCTGTTATCTTTGAAAATTCACAGAAGATTGGCAGGTCCCATGCAAGAAAAACAAACACAATATCTACCTTAAAAACAAAACAAAAGAAAACAACAGAAACCAAAAACAACAAAATAAACAAATAAAACCAAACCAAACAAACAAAAACCCACAAAACATCCACAAACAGNTATCAATCTGTACCACCGCCACAAACAGAATTATGGATTATTCGGTGCACCACCAGTTCCTGGAATTATTCTGGAATAGGTGGTTAGGTAACCAACTTATAAGTGCCTGGAGCATAATAAAATGGTAAAAACAGCTGACAGATTTGACAAGAAAAAAAATTGTATTGACCCTGTTCACTGCTGAGAAGTTAACTGGCCTTGGCTGAATAATAAGGACAGCCTTGTGGCAATAAGGGCAATGAAATAATGGGGGAGACTATTGACTGACGCTGTTGCAGCTTTTTCTTTCCTTCTTCTGCTACAGGATTTTTAAAAACAAGTTAGGCACACAACTTCTGTGAAAGTTATAGGCATCTTTGGTCTTTCTTCAATGTAGGGCATTGTACTAGAAGAGCTGCAAGATCTTTTCCAGGCCTGTAGTATTACGTAGGCAGTGTTTGTTTAAGTCCCCTTTGCCCCATGGCTTGCATTACATGTTTTCTGCCCTGAATGCAGGTTACTGAAGATTGTCTGGGATTACATACCAACTCTTTTATTCAAATGGATCTGAAATTGAAATTGTTCATGTGTGCTTCATTTTCCTTTGGAAACTTTAGCAGAAAGCAAGCAGTAATTTTCCCCAGAAGTTTGTTTTGATTTTGCTCCTTGAATTTATACAAATGGTACTTCTGAAATCTGCTCTTTCTCAACAGTACCTTGAAATAAATGTCATACACAGGATGACTGATTAATTTGTTGGGGGACAAACTGTGGCCACTCCATTGTAGAAGTGAATGTAATTTTTCCTGAAACTGCCTTGCACTAAACATGAGCATGTTGGGAAAATCTTCGGCCATGCTATTGCTTTTGAAGCAGCTCCACAAACAGTGTCATTTGGGTTCACTTTTCAAATATTTCCAGGCCACTGGACCAAAATATTGCCTTAGTTGTAAATGCTGATCATTCAAGATGAGTCTTTCTCTGTTTCACAGTTTCTATCAGTGCAGGCAGGCTTAACTTGGCCTTGGAGTACAGAGATACATTCTTGGGACCTTGTAGACTAGTTTGCTTTGTAGTAAACACAGTCTGCCATGGAAGAGAGACATGGTCTGTGGGATGGCTGGCAGGATTTACTACGGCTCAGCGGAAGAAAACTACAGTCTGGGTTGGAATTCTGAAAATGAGAGAGGTCTGTTTCCCCTCTCCAAATGTGGGCCTGTCACTGCAGAGTGCCCTGAAATGGAGCTAAATTACTCCTCCCCACTCCCCTGAACTTGTGAGAGTGTCACAAGTTTTGAAGGACGATGTTGTCTTTTCAAAGGTAGGGTTGCCTTCGCTGTGTATTATACATCTCCTTTGCCTATGTATTATTTAATGGTGTAACAGGTAGGCAATATTTCAGGTAGTAAAATACTTCATCCCCAAATAGAAGGCAATCCTTGCACATTTCCAGTAGCATGTCCTCTGAAAGGAAACATTAATTTGCTGAGTGAGCAAGGCAGAGTCACTCCACTACAGTATCTCCTTACTACTTTTTCAACCTCTTTAGGAGAAAATGGAAGATACTAAAATTAGTAAGTGGAATATATAAATATTCAGACCTGTTGGAAATATATTTTGCTGATTGTATCTTAATAAAACCAGAATTAGAGTCTGAACAAGCTTGTGATGTTAAATACATGTTTAAAACTGTTGTTTTATTAAAATAATGAGATTTTATTAAAAACTAATGAGCACATTTCTTTTTAAAGTGGGAGCTCTTAAAGTATACAAGGTATATGTTAGCCTCATACAGATTTAGGCTTGATTGTGGTATTTCAGATGGTTGCATCAGAACATCAGAATAAACTATTAAACTTAATAAAATTACAATAAACTAGATTGAGAGCAGAATTAGGGCCCTCAATATAGTCAGTAACTTCTTGAGATCCCAACTGCAAAGCAACAAGATGGAACTTTGCAAAACTAGTAATGTCCTTCTTATTTTTTAGCCCAAGTATGAAATCTGACTAAAAAATTTTGGATTTCACACATTATTTGTTTTCTATTCCACTGCAGTATTCTGGACACATTCAGCCATCAGAAGCATGAGACTGGGCTCCTAAATAATTTATTTGATGTACTTGATGGACTAAAAATAAATAAATAAATAAATACATTTTAACAGTGTTGACCTGAACAATTTCTTTTAAAGTACATGATGTTTCCCATCCTTTAGGTTATGGACAGCTGGCACTTGTGAGACTCTGAGATACCTTTGCAGGGAGCTGTGTGGGAGAACTGTGGATGATAGAGTCAGCTCTGGGGAGCACAAAATGGCACCAACTAAGTGGACAGTACTTTGGTCTAGGCTTCTCTCTTGACTCATACTGAAACTAACTCTGTATTTTAAGCAAGGAATTAGCCTTTATCCTGAGAGTATCCTGTATCTTGAGATAATCTGTGTGTCTTCAGGCAAAGTTACTGAGTTCATCTGTGCCTTGATTTTCCAGAGATAATATGGGACTCTGCCTCAGTGTTTTCTGTGTGTGGCCCCTGCTGCATATCTTCTTAACCCAGGTGTAAAAACAGAGATCTGGAATAGATGCTTCCTGGTGTCAGGTAGGTGTCTGGGAGGTTTGGCTCTCAATAAACTTTCAGTTTTCTGTACATTTTGTAAAGTTTTTTTTTTTTTTAATAACCAGTTTTAATAATTTCTTTTGAGAATATGATGCTATTTCAGAAAAGGGCAACAGGTTTCTCAGGCTAAACATGATGCCAGTCTTGGATCCTGTTTGCATCAGTAAGGTCAAATCAATTCATTTCAGGTCATGCAGGTTTAACTGGGTTCAGACTCAGCCCTTCAGAAGTAATCCTAATTGCAGCCTTCCAGTACCCAAAGGGAGCCTGTGAGAGGGATGGAGAGAAACTTTTCACAAGAGGTTGGAGTGACAGGACAAGGGGGAATGGCTTCAAACTGATAGTACCTTTGGATTAGATATTAGGGAGAAATCCTTTACTGTGAGGGTGGTTAGACACTGGAACAGGTTGCCCAGAGAAGCTGTGGATGCCCCATCCCTGTAAGTGTTCAAGGCCAGGCTGGGTGGGGCTCTGAACTACCTGGTCTAATAAAAGGTGTTACAGCCTATGGTAAGGGGGTTGGAACTAGATGATCTTTAAGGTCATTCTAACTCAGGCCATTCAATGATTTCATGATTATATGACAATCCATGTTCCTGAGGCTGAAAGTCACCTACATTTATGCATATTGGATGCATCTTTCAGATGGAGAACTTGCACTGTGAGAGATGTTTTGCTTCACTGAGCAGCATTTCACAAAATATTCCAACAGCCTCTTGTATTTTGCAGATACAATTTCCATTCTATTATCTTTTCTCCTACACATTATTCTAAAAGAGTTACACAAGGAGAGAAATCTCATCACAACAAAGAAACTACTTGTGTTCAATATAACATGTGCACTGATTAAGTTCCCTGTGGAGTCCTCAACTCCATGTCATTTCTCTGAAGGCTAGATTTTGCCTGTGTATCTCTGATGTAGCCAAGATGTGTAAAACTTAATGTAAGCTGACAACTTGTTATTAGTTACACATCTGAAGAGTCTCAAGTGGATAGGCTGTTCCTGCCCAAGTCAGTTGTGACTGAGGCTTGCTAATTGACTCAAATCTTCCTAGTGTGTGTACTGGCATATTAAGGGGCAAATGGTGGCCAGAGCTAGCGTTTTGGAGTCATATCATGCCAAAACAACTTTCATTAAAGCCACCTGCTACCATTATATTTCCTCAGGCCCAAATCCTTGTATAATAAGAAATGTATTTCAGAGCCAGTCCCAACTCTCTGTTCTGTTCAGTGGCTGTCAGAGCTTTTGCTGGGAGCTGGGAGATGTGATTGCCAGCTTCTCCTGTGCAAGAAACAGGGCAGCCCACAGCTTTTATGTGCCCAGAAAGAGACTGGGCATATCATTCTCCAACAGCCATCAAGCGGACGCAGAGGAGGGGGTGGGAGGAGGGAGAGAGAAATAGACTGGGGAAAGAGGTAGGAATGTGAAAAGGAACGAGAGCAAAAGAGGTGATTAGAGACGACATTGCTCAGGTGTAAGCTAAGCCATCTGTGGGGCACAAGAAGCTCCAGGGAAGCTGGTTGAGGTGCCTGAAACTCCGCTGGAACTTGTGTTGTTTTGCTGCACCAGCTCCAAAAGGAGCCAGTCTTGTGTTGTTTGGTTGCATTGTGCAAGAATTTATATAGCTGTTATAACCTATTTTGATTTAAGATCATTTTATTGTGATAATTTGAAAATGTGTAACACTACATAGTAGGAAATACATATTTCATGCTACATTTAAACATACAGCAAATTGAAATGAAAATAAATAAATCCAAAAACCTGTATTTTTGCATAGCCAGCATAAAACATTTTGGTACTATTATGGCAGTTTTATTGTTAAACGTTGTTCCTGTTGCAATTTATTCACCTTTTAATACGTTCTTGGTAAAGGTCTTTTCTTTGGAATATTTCCAAAAGAAAATTATTCCCTATAAGATCTTTCAGTCACCTATATTAAAGATAGCCTCTGGTAACCACCATCAAACCATTATGGCTAAAATAAAACATTCTCAGAGGAGCAAATCTGAAGCTGTGAGGGATATGGAATAAAATTAAATGTTTAATGATGATGATTTCATCTCTAGCTCCTCAGGGAGAAAAAAAGCTGAGTAAAAGACCCATGTATGGGAAGAAGTGGAGGGAAGGTGAATAAATAAACCAGAAGAAAAAATGTAGGGCAGTTATTTTGTATAAAGCAAGTCTTTTAATTACCATATTGAATTATGTGAATATTTTTCTTTATTATAATCAGAAGACTTTAGTAAATAAAATAAAAACAGGACATAAAGAGAAAACATTTCTAGGAGCACTTGTATAGTATGGAAGAGAAATAGGACCAGGTGTCCACAGTTTTTATATACAATTTCAAGCATAACATAGTTTAGTTTTAAGGACTGATGTTGGCTATATATTTCCATAGGAATGTACCTGTGACATTGGAGTACTTGTGACCTTCTTAAAAATATATGGGATTAAAATATTCCAATCTTTTCCTTTCACCATGGGATAATTTTATACTCCATTCCAGAAAATGAAAATACTTGGCAAGACTTGGTATTTTGAGCACAAGCAACAGCAATGGCAAGTAATTTCTGGCCTGGAGCTGAAGAGCAATGAGGTTACATCTGTCTGCTGCCGAGTGCATAGGCATTCCCCAACATTATCCATGTGTCTTGAGTATGACAATCCAGGATAAAGTACACCAAATTAGTCTCTGTATCATTTCTTTAAAAACACCTGACATTTTCCCAAGATTTTGAGGTCATCTGTGAAATGGAGAAATTTTTCTGTGTATTCTTAATGCTTTTGGGGGTCCACAAAACTGCCTGGGATTCTGTGGTGCAATCTTTATCCAGCGCCTGGGTCAGATAAGCATTTTGCTGCTCCGGAGCAGTGCTATCTCTTTGCTTATCTATATACTTAGGTATTGCTTTCGCGGTGTGAGGCAGAGCACCTGTTGTTAATAAAGCAGGTAGAAGCAAAGAAGAGAGAACGGACCCCTGATAGCAGTACCCAGGCTTTTATTGTCTCTTCAGGGTACGGGCTATCAGAGAGACCTCGAGGGGGTGGTTACACAGGGTTTTATAGGGAAAGGGAAGGAGTGGTCTGAAGGTAGGGGCCAGGGTTCTTATCAAATCACAGATTGACATGGGATGCCAGTTTTCCAATGAGTTCTGAGCAAAGGCGGAACATATTTGCATTAACCTATGAATGTTACAGAACAGCAGAAGTTTCTAGTAACTTTTGAATAGTAAAACAATGTGATGAATATTAAAATAACAGAGGTGGAACAAAATCTATGATTGACAGGGTTAAAACATGGCAACTAGGGGATTTCCCCCTAAGCTCACTGCCACATGTTCTTTGTCTTATTTTCTCTCTTGTAAACAAATCTTCAATAAATTATACACTCAGACCTTGAAGATGCAGACTGACTGAGATTTCAGAATGAGCTGAGTTACAAGTGTGTAAACCTAGAGTGATGGCTGCAGAGTCAGTGATGTTCCTTTAGATTCAGGCTGGTTCAGCTGAGATTCCAGACAAACTGACATTTATGCACACAGAAAATGTAGGTCTTCTTCCAAAGACCTGCCACTGCACATACAAGGGATGTGTGAGCATGAGAGAATTCCTGCAGGACTCCTCTGCATCACAGATTGTCAGGCATTCAAACAGTTAATTTATGACTATTTTCTGTGGCTACACTGTGATTCCATGAGTGGAGAACATACAGTTTACAAAATACTGTCTCCTCTGAGCCACATCCCTGTGATTTCAGCTAAGGTCAAATTTTACAGATTGAGTATTACCCTTCTACACAGTGCCTGCCATATGTATCTTGAGATTTGGAATTTAAAAATAAATCAGCTTATCTTAGTCCCTCAAAACATTTATATTTTCAAAGAATGTAGGCCATGTGCACAGGATGGAGAACGATGTTTTGGGATGTGGTTATTTGGAAAGGATTTGGGGTTCATGGGAGAAAATAAAATTGTACTGAGGCATGAGTGACTGAGCATTGTCCAAAGCACTTTGCTGTCATAATCCTTACAATTTCAAATGGGAATCCCAAGAAGGAGCAGGAAAGTATGTTTCTTTGAGCCAAGAGTGTCTACTTCTGGTGTCCACTCATTGAGAGGAGTATTAAGGAACTCAGGAGAACTCAATTGAGAATAACATAGCAGACTATAGAGGAGGGAGAAGGAAGGGGAAAAAATCATTTAAGAAAATCTTTAAAGGCTGTTTCCAGCAGCTTAGTGTGCTTAATTTAATGAAACCAAGGTTAGGAATGTCATGAGCACATCTCAGAGAAGAATTTATTCCACCTGATCTTAGCTGATCTAGTGTCACCTAGTGTAAGTCACCTCTTCCAGGCCTCCTGTGTAACTGAAGGAAAGTGTCATCACCCCAGGATGCTTTTCCTCCAGCAGAAAACAAATGTCCCAAACAACCTGGATAAATCATTATCTGTCTCCATGGGCTATGAGGGGAAAGTAAATGATTTATTCAGACTAGACACCTGATACTGAGACAAGTAAATTAAAAAGAGATAAATCCCCACATACACTGCATGGGAGCAAAGCTATGCAGTAGCTTACTGAAGCAGGCCAGGGTTTAAGGAGATCTATCAGCTAAAAGTTGAAGGTAGACTAATTCAAGCTATAAATAAAGCAAAGGGCTTTAAGAACAGTATAAATACAAATATCAGCTGTATTGATTTACTAGAAAATGCAGCAGATCCTTCATGACTGATCATTTTAAGCACAAGATTTGTTGGTTTTTTCCATAAAATGCTTTAGCTCAAAAATTAAATTTCATACAAGTCTCACATTAGTTTAGTAGTGAGACTCAACTACCCTAAGTTAGGGATCTAAACATCCATCATTTACAGCTCAAATCAGCACCTCAGCCTGAGGTGCTTTCCTTAAAAAAATAAGCACCTTCAGTTAGTGCTGTGTTCAGTCCTAAGAACAGGGCAGGGAAATTGTTTACCAGAGGTACCTGTTTCTTTCCACTGTTTCTAAAGTGTGCACTGGGCAATTCACGTTTATATGGGATGCTGAACTTCTGTCTAGGTGAGATGATTTTCATACTGGATGGTTTCTCCTGGTCTGACAGCTCATGAAACTGACCAAAGTGGTGGGCAGTGCTCTCACATCCAGTCATAGTTTGTACATATTTCTTCTCACTTTTGCAGATCTTGTAATAAAACACCACAAAATTCCTTCCATTTTCCCATAGCACATAATTGTCTTTCAGTGCTCTTATATTTATATGTTGACTATTAAAATACAATTCTGATCTGTTGCATGACCATGTGGGAACAGCAATATTTTATCCATTGATTTGATTCCAATGCCCATTCTAAGCAAGATTAACTTATTTCCAATTATTTTTATGGTAAATAAAAATAACTAAGCTATTCTCAGTTTTCTCCTCTAGAAAGTCTAGTAAAACAGGATAATAAGGACATTTTTTATTAATGCATTCTCAGCTGCAGGAGTTCCTTTGAAGAATCATCAGGCCTCTGTCATAATATCATAAGGACAAAATAATGATTATATATTCCCAGCGCACCATCATAAAAGTATTTTTTCCACTTCTATTCTGAATAATTTGAGAAGAAGGATGTGTGGAAACAATGCTTTTCCTATCCTAGGCCTTGTCCTCTACTGTTCAGCCTTTTGTTTAGAGGGAATCTAAAATATCACTGCTTGATTATATCTCACCTTAATGCATTCAGACAAAATTTCCCTTTCCACTCTCCGTGTATGTTTCACAGACATTTTTAGAGGCACAAAACCTCAAAATGCCATTTTGTAAAAAAAAAAAAAGGCACTGATAGCAGATATTTCTTCTAAATCTTGGCTGATAAGAATATGACACTGAAGTCTCCAAATTGCCCTTCATCTTCATTAAATGCAAAAGTGGTTTCAGAGTTCTCCGTCTTGCAGGCTTTGGGTTCATTGATTGAATCAGTTGCAAAGATGACTGCAAAAAGCTTCAAACTATCCCCCAGGATCAGCACCACTCTGGCTTTCCTGCAGAGATCCTCTGAGAGAAGGATTGTGCTTTGCAGAGAGAAGCAGCACAGTCCCTGCAGAAGAATCACATTTATCCCTCTGCTAAAGTGCTTTATGCATCTGCAGTACTGGGACCAGATTTGCCTCTGCATGCCAATTTTTCAAAAGAAAAGCCTCGGCTTTTCCAGATTAGTGGTGGAATATGTTTCAACAAATCAGCCAGACAAGCAGATCAGATACACTTCCATCTGTACTGAGCCTGGACATAAATCTTAAAAACTTCCCCCCTCACAAAAACTTCTGTGACAAATTATAACATCTACTCACCACTGAGACAAGAAACCCTAAATATAGGAAGAATATGGTCAAATGTACCCTGAGAAAATCAGTGATAAGCATCACAAATTTGTGAGCAGATCAACACACGAGTTGAGGGAACCGTGTTTTCAGGGCCATAGGATACTTGTGCTCTGTGGAACAATTTACAGCAACAAGGCCATGTAAATTGATTCTGTTGACCCTATTTCCTGATGGGGGCACTGGCAGGTTCCCAGATGAATAGAGAAGAAGGGAAGCATACCTACAGTGAAATTCAGCAGAAAAGCCCAGCCATCTCATTAGCTGATGTCTACATCTGAACAGGTTTTCCAGATTTCCTTGACAGCTGGTGAACAGAAGCATTTGTCCAATACAAGTTACACACCCTTCATGGATCTGCTGACTATGAAGCATGTCCCTACAACTAGTTCAGGCATAGACTCCTGTGGAACCTATCCCAGAATAATTGTCTGACAGTGCAAAGCCTCCAGGGCACAAAATTACCTGTGATAGAATCATCAGGTCCATATTCTATTCTGTGTGCACAATTGTGGCTGCAACGCACTGTGTAGCCTCTTCACAGATGGAAGAGAAGGTTCAATCCTGCTCAACAGATGTACCTCCCTGATAGGAGACTTGTCCACAGGATCAGACTTTGGCACTGAGCTGTTATGGGAGTACCTTCAGTCATAATCATACAGTGCTAGAGGAAAGTGCTTGCAATAAAAACCACAGATGTTCATCACAACATATGGTTTCACCAACTACAACATACTACAAAAATATACAAGGTCTTTAAATTCCAGAAAAGCTTAGGTATCTCAGAGTGACCAAAGGGAAGTTCTCGTAGTAGAGAATATTCCAAACTGTATAACTTGTGAAGCCTCCACTGTTACCTAAACTTGACATTTCTGCTTGTTTTCTTTGCATTTTTTTATTTGCACAAAGCAGGCAGCTGACAAAAATGTCAGTTCCTTTCAGTTGTTGTGAGTGTCTGGGGAAATACATGCATGTGGAACTGGTTTACTGTTCTCTAAATTACAACAATAAAATTATATTTGTTTGTGTGTGTGTGTGAAAAAAAATTAGCCCATCAACAGCAAGACTAGAAGGGGACATATTTCTTAGAAGGACAAAATCCCAAACTTGGATTATCTCAAAGCCAAATATATCTGAAACAATTCTCCAGAAGAACAGAATCAAATGAGGAGGAATAAAGTGTTATTGGCTCGAGAAGTCTTATCCATGAGTAATATGAAACTTGCTCTTAGACAAGTACTATAAAATTCATGATGCCTTTCTTTTAAGGAAAGTAACAGAAAATGACTTCATGTTTTTAAGTGAAATTCACACATTAGGCAAATTATTTTCAGTTTAATGGATCAATAATCTTGATTTTAATTTGAATTCTATTCTTTATCCTATCTTCAAATAATAGAAGACTGACTGCACTGTAAACTATTGATATTGGCTACAATACTATGACATGTACTATAGCTCTGGCTCGCCTCTGTGTAACATGTCATAAACACACTCCCTACCAGCTCTAGATTTAGCAGAGAATTAGAATAGGCAAGGGATGAGGTGAGCAGGTACTGGAAGGCTGCCACTCTCAGTAGTTACAAGTCCCACCCACTTGCAGGGGAGATCTTGGGCTGTGTTGTGGTTTAGGAATAGCACTCCCTAGTTCAGTGCCCCCCTACATGGAGACTCTCCCAGATCAGATGCTGATCACTTGTTTCCCTCCCCCCTCCAGTGGGAGACACAAAACACAGAGATTATGGGCAGAGGTAAAAACAATTTACTGGAAACAGCAATGAGATAAGAAAATGAACAGTAACAGCAGCAATACCAATAGCAGCAGCGTACAAAGAGAGGGCAATTTACAAGCAGAATTCTCACCATGCTGAGACAATGAACAGTGGTAAGATGGGCCCTACAGCCATCACGTTTTCCCGTGACTGGAAATGGTGCCCCTTCCTCTTAGAAATGTGAGAGTCATTTCCCCCACCCCAGACATGATGTAGGATGGTATGGGGTAACAGGATGTATTGGCCATGCCCACATGGCTCCAAACTACCCTCTCAGGGCTACTGGGAAATTTAACCCTGTCCTTGGCTGAAACTAGGACAGTCTGCAATCCATTTTTATAAACACATAATTCCTAGAACCCAGCTTCTGGGTATTCAGCAGCAGAAATGTGGGAAATGCTGCAGGGTTCAACATTACCTGCAAGACTGCCATTCTCAGTGGATCGTAGCAAAGGAGGGTGGAGAAACTCCACTGAAGAAAGTCATTGCACCTTCATTTTTGAGATACTGCAGACCTCTCTGATTTCAGGAGAAACACTCCTAGTTGCTGGAGGGAAGTAGTCAGCCCTTCTTTCCTCATCTATGGC
>VYZT01030594.1:86483-102517 GCA_013400735.1 Pomatostomus ruficeps | reverse complement strand
GGGGCCCGGGGTCCCCCCCGGGGGTCTCTGCAGTCGGAGTCGAGCTCGTCCAGCGAGGCTGAGGCCCCCCAGCCCCCCCCGGGCCCCCAGCGCTGCCAGCCCAACCACCGAGGTGAGGGGGGTCCCGTGGGGTACCCCCGCCTCTGGGGGGTCCGGGGGGCCCCTCTCACCCCTCGCCCCCTCTGCGCAGGGTCCGGCAACGAGTCCGACAGAAACGACGAGTCCATCCCGGAGCGGGAGGAGCCCGAGGGCTCGGAGCCCCCCCCCGCCCAGCCCCAGGTGGGGTTTTGGGGGGGTCGGGGGTGTGGTGGGGATCCCCGGGGGTGTGGGGACCCCGCTGATCCCCCCTTCTCTCGGCAGGTGCCCCTCGGCCACGCGCTCGGCCCCGGAGAGGAACCGCTCAGCAAAGCCAAGCAGAGCCGCAGCGAGAAGAAGGCGCGGAAGGTGGGGGGTCCCTGGGGGTCCCCATGGGGTTGGGGTGTCATTTCTGGGGTGTCGAGGGTCAGGTCCCCACTCTGGGGGTCCCCCATGGGGTTGGGGTCCCTGTACCACTGCAGGGTTTGGGGATGTCAGTTCTGGGTGTCGAGGGTCAGGTCCCTACTCTGGGGAGGTCTCGGGGCCACACTGGGGTGGGACTCAGGGTGTCCCCACCGTGCGCTGGGGGTTCCCATTGCGGCCACGGGGAGACAAATCCCCCATCTCTGGTTTCCCTGTCACCCCGGGGATTTGGGGCGTTGCGGGGGGGCTGTACCAGGGTGCAGGAGGTCACCCTGTGCCCCCCGGCCCCCCCAGGCCATGTCCAAGCTGGGGCTGCGGCAGATCCACGGCGTCACCCGCATCACCATCCGCAAATCCAAGAACATCCTGTTCGTCATCTCCAAACCCGACGTCTTCAAGAGCCCCGCCTCCGACATCTACATCGTCTTCGGGGAGGCCAAGGTGGGCTCGGGGGGCTTTGGGGAGGGGGTGTCCCGGCTCGGGGGTGGCTCTGGTGACACCGTGTCCCCTCTCAGATCGAGGACCTGTCCCAGCAAGTGCACAAGGCGGCGGCTGAGAAGTTCAAGGTGCCCCTGGAGCACTCGGCGCTGGTGACGGACGCTGCGCCCGCCCTGGCCATCAAGGAGGAGAGCGAGGAGGAGGAGGAGGTGAGAGCCGGGGGGTGACAGCGCTGTCACCCCCGGGTGGCTGGGACAGCGCTGGGGGTGGCTCGGGTCAGGCTTTGTGCCCCGGGAGGGGGTGCCGAGGGACACCTGGGGCTCAGGGCTGGGTGACAGCAGTGTCCCCCCTCTGCAGGTGGACGAGACGGGGCTGGAGGTGCGGGACATCGAGCTGGTGATGGCCCAGGCCAACGTGTCGCGCCCCAAGGCCGTGCGGGCGCTGCGGCACAACAACAACGACATCGTCAACGCCATCATGGTGAGTGGGGGGCTGCGAGACCCCCCCCTTTTCCCGGCGGGAATTTGGGCTCTGTGTCACCTCCTTTTCCCGGCGGGAATTGGGGCTGTGTCACCTCCTTTTCCCAGTGGGAATTGGGGCTCTGTGACACCCCCTTTTCCCAGTGGGAATTGGGGCTCTGTGACACCCCCCTTTTCCTAGTGGGAACTGGGGCTGTGTCACCCCCTTTTCCCGGCGGGAATTGGGGTCACCCCGGAATTCCTGACTCTCGGCTCTCTCCCGCAGGAACTGACCATGTAGCGGCCGGGGGTGTCCTGGCCCCCTGTATAGATGCACAGAGCCCCCCCAAATCCTTCCTCCTGCTCCCCTCATCCTCCTCTGACCCCCTGGACTGCTCAATAAAGGCCTCCTGCACCCCTTGGATTGCACCTCGCCTCTCAGGCCTGATTTTGGGAGATTTGGGATCCCCTTTTCCAGCAGTGGGATGGGGGGGACAATGCCAGGGGGTGTGACTGGGGTGTGGGAGGTGCAAGGACAGGATTTGCGGGGTGGCGGCACCCCAGGGGATCAGGGATTCCCCCCTGCCCTCCAGAGACCTGGCATGGGAAGGGAGGGAACTCTTGGTCCTCAAATCCCAGGTGTCCCCCTCTTGGTGTTGGAATGGGAAGGGCTGTGGGAGGGGACAGTCCCCCCGTGTCCCCCAGGTGAGTCCCTGGGACACCTGAATTCCAGAGGGAAGCAGGGACACCCCAGCGTGGGCAGTGGTGAACTGGGCAGTGCTGGGGACAGAGGGGTTACGGGAACTGGGGGGGAATTGTGGCCAAGGCCTCTGGAATGTGCTGGAAGCGCTGGAATCCTAAACTGCTGAGTCAGCATTTGGTTCTAGATAGGGAGGGGACAGACCCCCCCCGGGTGTGGCTGTGGGGACCCCCGGGCCCATCTGGGGACCCCCCAGGCGATGCAGATAAAGGGGAGGGGGCCTGGCTCAGCTCTGGGGGTCCCACCAAGCTCCTGCCCCCACCAGGACCCCCGGGGTGGTGACCATGGGGAATCCCAGACTCTGGGGGAGCTGGAATGTTCGGGAATGTTCCGACACCACGGATGAGAGGGTGAAAGAAATTCACATTGTGGCAAAACTTCATTTCGAGGGGGAGAGGGCACTTCTGGAGGACCCGCTGTGCAAACTGTAAACTGGGGAGGGGGGGAGCAGGTCCGGCCCCTCGGGAACAGATCCCAGCACTCAGGACACCCCGCGGGAGCAGGGACGGATGCTCAGGAGCAGATCTGTCCCTCTGGGAGGAGATCTGTCCCCGAAACCCAAATCCAGATCTGTGCCCCAAGTCCCAGCTGGAGCCCCGGGCCTGGAGGGAGCCCCTGGAGCTTTTAACGGGGCTGGGGCAGTGCAGAGATCCTGCTGGAAACCCCAAATCCTGCAGGAGGGTCCGGGAACACAGCAGCTCCACGCTCCAGGATCTCGGGAGGGCACAGGTTGGTGTTCCTGGGAAGCTCCAGAGTCCCCCTGGGGCAGATCCGTGTTCCGTGTCCCCTCCAGGGGCACCTCCCTGTCCTGGGGTCCCTCCAGGGGCAGCTCCGTGTCCCAGGATCCCCCTGGGATCAGCTCCATGTTCCATGTCCCCATCAGGAACAGCCCCGCGCTGCCCCCAGGGGCAGCCCCGTGT
The DNA here is from genome assembly GCA_013400735.1 of Pomatostomus ruficeps. Lineage (NCBI taxonomy): Eukaryota > Metazoa > Chordata > Aves > Passeriformes > Timaliidae > Pomatostomus > Pomatostomus ruficeps. The sequence goes on along the minus strand of VYZT01030594.1, from coordinate 99,443 downwards.
CCCAGGGTCCCCCCCGGGGCAGCCCCGTGTCCCAGGCGGGAGCAGCCGCCGCCATTCCCGGGCTCCCTCAGGACGAGTCCCGGTCCAGGCTGCAGCCCAGGGCCTCGATGTCGCTGCTGATGTGGGAGATCATCCGGTCCCACTCGTCCTCCTCCGAGGGCACCGACTGCTCGTCGGAGCTGCCGGCGGCGCCGGTGCCGTTGGAGGCGGAGGCGGCGCCCAGGGAGCGCCGGTAGCGGCCGAAGCTGTCGGTGATGATGCCGCGGCCGTCCTTGACGCCGATGGTCTCCAGGAAGTTCTCGAAGTGCTGGCTGTCCTTCTCCGGGATGAAGGGACGCAGGCCTGCAGCCGGGACACAGCACGGACGTGGGTTGGAGCGCCCGGGACAGGTATCCGAGGGGATTCCTCGCTGGGATGTCATTCCTGAGCTTTCTGGGGGGCCAGGAGTGTCCCTGGGAGGGATGGGGACCTCCAGGACCCCCACTCGCTCACACCTGAGACCTGCAGCCGCTGCTCAGAGGGCAAAATCCGGCTCAAGCGGGATTTTCCGAGCTCCAAACGATCTAATTCCTCACCCGGCATCTTGCTCGGCTTTGCTGAGCTTATCCCAATAATTTGTCCCATCAGAGACATCTGTCCCGTTCCCTCCGTGTCCCCAGGGGCCCACGTGAGACACACAACTCCTGTCCTGTGGGGATTGAAAATTCCTGACTCCTTTTCCTTGGCTGTGGGAGGCCCCAGGTGCAGCTGCTGTCCTGGGAGGACTTTGCATTCCTGACCTGTTTTCCTGGGATATCAGAGGCCAGGTTGTTTAAATATCCCTGGCCTGGAGATTTCCAGGTCTGAATGAAATTCCCTGGCTCTTGAGGAGGTTTCTAGGTTTGGGAGAAGTTCCCAGGTCTGGATTAAATTCCCTGGCTCTGGAAGTTTCTAGGTTTGGGAGAAGTTCCCAGGTCTGGATTAAATTCCCCGGCTCTGGAAGTTTCTAGGTTTGGGAGAAGTTCCCAGGTCTGGATTAAATTCCCTGGCTCTGGAAGTTTCTAGGTTTGGGAGAGGTTCCCAGGTCTGGAGGACGTTTCCAGGTCTGGATTAAATTCCCTGGTTCTGGAGGAGGTTCCCGGGAGCTTCCCAGCCAGGCTGGAGCAGGGAACAGCTCCCAGGAGAGACCGGAGCTCCGGGATAAGCTGGGCTGGATGGACCTGCTGCCCTCAGGAATCAGCTGACTCCCCAGGAGAGATGGGTTGGGATGTTTCTCCTCTCCTGGGGACACCCCAAGGTCCTCCTGTGCCCCCACCCCTCACAGCTCTGGGTTCCCGGTCCCCGGAGCCGCCCCGGCACTCACCCAGGAGCAGGAATTTCCTGCTGTCCCCGTAGAGCTGCTTGAGGTTGATGCAGAACTCGTGGATGGAGGCCCCGTTGCGGTACTCGTGCAGCAGCATGGCGAACTGCTGGATCTCCTGCGACGACAGCTTCGTGCGGAGCTGCGGGGACACAGCCCTCATGGCACCCCGCGCTCGGGAGGCTTGGGAATGGCGTTGGAACGGCCAGGAACCCCATGGGAAAGCAGGGATGGGGCGCTGGGAAGGGGACTCGTGGAGTCTCAGGGAATGAGGGGACTTGGACAATGGGAAAGGGAAAAGGGGGAATGCTCCTGTGGGAGAAGGAGAGTCCAGAGGAGCCCCCGGAGCTGCTCCAGGGCTGGAGCCCCTCTGCTCTGGAGCCAGCCCGGGAGAGCTGGGAATGTTCCCCTGGAGAAGGGAAGGATCCAGGGAGAGCTCCGAGCCCCTTGCAGGGCCTGAAGGGGCTCCAGGAGAGCTGGAGAGGGACTGGGAACAAGGGCTGCAGGGACAGGACACAGGGAATGGCTTCCCAGTGGGAAAAGTGGTGATTTAAATGGGATACTGGGAAGAAATTCTTGGCTGGGAGGGTGGGGAGGTACTGGAATGGATTTTCCAGAGAAGCTGTGGCTGCCCCTGGATCCCTGAAGAGCCCCAGGCCAGGTTGGATGGGGCCTGGAGCACCCTGGGACAGTGGAAAGTGTCCCTGCCTGTACCAGGGGGTGGGATTGGATCATCCTTGCAGCCATTCCCACCCAAACCACTCCACGATCCCACTCCACGATCCCCGCTCAGGCCCCCCAGGCCCAGTCCGGCTGGGAAGGAGGGGGCTGAGCTGTTCCCCCACCCCATCCCTCGCTCCGGGGCCGGATCCCGGCTCCCACCGTCATCATGTAGTCCTGGAGCAGCTCGGTGGCCGTGGTGCTGAGCTCGCTCTCGCTGGCCGTGGTGGCGTGCGGGGACGGGCGCGCCGCGAAGGACGACGGGGACGTGTCCCCCGCTTCCAGCGTGTCTGCGAAGGAACTGACACCGAGCACGGGTGAGTCCCCCGGGGCTCCCTGGGACGGCTGGCGGGGTTTGGGTGGCTCGTGCCGGGCCAGGAGCTGGATTCTGATCCCTGGGGTCCCTCCCAACCTGGGATATTCCATGATTCTGGAAGCCCCCAGCTCCTGGGGGCATCCCAGCACTCCCAGGGAACTGCTTTGGTGACGGTGACAACGGGATAATTCCTTGTGTGGGGAATTACCCCTCTGGCTGCTTCCTTGTTGGGAACAACACAGGGAAAAATCCCCAAACTCTGCACTTCGGGCTGAAACGTGCACTTCTCAATAATATCCATAATTCTCCTGTGTTAAACGTTCCTAGAGCATCCCTCCCTGTTAACCAATGGTTTGTGTGTTGGGATTTCATCCCGCAGTCGATGTTTCCAGCGACCCAGGAGGGAAAAGTTTCCCAAATAACAAGTTTTTTGGGGAAAACCCTTCTCCCAGCCCCAGCCGGACCCGGCGCTGCGCTGACACAGGGGTGCTGGCTGTGGATGTGCCTCTCCCCGGAATGCTGAGGGCAGAACAATCCAGGCCTGCCCAGGACCCGTGCCAACCCCCCCGAGGCCCGGCCGGGCTCAGCCGAGCTTCCCGATGTGCCGATGGCAGCGGATCCGGGCTAATCCCGGCTCCGGGGGCCACGGGTCACTCACAAAGTGCTGGCGTCCGCCTCGAAGGGCTCCTTCACGTCCACTTTGGTGGAAGAGTCATCTGGAGGAGAAAAAAACACGGGAGATGGAATGTGAGAGGAGCAAACCCGGTGAGTTCACAAGCCAGGAGAGACACGAAGTGATTCCTGACTTGGCTGGAAGGGGAGAGGCCAGGAACGAGAGGAAGCGGCCTCAGGGTGTGCCAGGGGAGGTTTAGGTCGGATCTTGGGAAGATTCCTTCACGGAAAGGGTGGTCAGGCATTGGAACGGGAAGGGGTGGAGTCCCTGTCCCTGTGGATGTGGCACTTGGGACGCAGTCAGTGGTGGCCTTGGTGGTGCTGGGTGGGCTTGGGGATCTCTAAAGCTTTTCCAGCCTCAGCCCTGTGGCTGTGGCTGTCGGGAGAGCCGCGGGGGAGCGGCAGGATCGTGGCAGGATCACGCACCGCTGTGCAGGGACAGGTGCCGCGTCGGCGTCGAGGCGCCGTCGAAAATGGCGCGGTCCAGGAAGTCGATGGTGGACTCGGTGTAAACGATCTGGAAGACTTGGCTGAGCAGGGAGCACAGCTCCTCGGCGCCCACCTGGGAGGGAACGAGCAGGGAGCTGTGGCAGATCCCTCGGAGCGAGATTCCCCTGTCCCTTCAGCCCCGTGGGATGGGCGTTGTCCCCCCGCGAGGACAGGGAACGCACAGGCCCGATATCCGTCACCCTCCTGCCATCCCAGCCCTCTTCCACTGGGACATTCCAGCATCATCCCAGGAGCCCCCACATTCCACGCTGAGGCTCCTCCCTGGGATTTTGGCTCGTCCCAGAGAGGCGCGGGTGCCGCTGGGAATGTCAGAACGGGGAATGAGGGGAGTGAAACGCCACCCTCGGTGCGGATCAGAGAGGCTGACACTGGAATCCCTGGATCCAGACACCGGCTCAAACAAATTCCCAGGTCAGCACAGGGAAAACACCCCGATCAGCAAAACCCCGTTGTGGGATTGTGCTCGTGGATTCCGTGCTGCTGCAGAACGCTCCGGCCAACAGGGAACAAGGGAAACTGTCCTTGGACACCTATTGTGTCCCAGGGTTGGGACAGGGATCAGGATTCCCTTTCCAGGTGCTCCAGCAAAGCCCAACCACACCTGGCATCCCTAAATCCGGGCCTGTGCGTGTTCCACGAGGTGCGGGAGCAGGGAAGGAGCCGGACACACCACAGGACCTGGCCGCTGTGGAGTTTGTGCCTCCACCACCACCATGATCCCAGAGCCAGAAACCTCCCGGCAATCCCGGTGACTCCGCGGCATTCCCGGGGTTTCCACGGAGCGGTGGGAGCCGTACCTTGTTCTCCGTGGCCAGGACCACCAGGCAGCAGGACTCCAGCGGCCCCCCGGCGCTCTCGGACAGCGAGCCCGACGTCAGCGCCTTGGAGCCCTCGGCACACAGGCTCTGGCTGGGCGAGATCCCGGGATCCTGAGCTGAGGGGAGAGCAGAGGTGAGGGACGGGCAGGAATCCTGGAGGTGAGGACAAGCCCTGAAGCAGGAGACTGGGATAAAAAGCCTCCAGTTTGGAGCTGGCTGTGGCAGCTGCCCGGCTGTTTTCACAGCTCAGAATTCCATCACCAGAATTCCAGCCCCTGAGGCATTTATTCCTTTATTCCACAGCCTGTCCATGGGGTTTGCAAACAGTTAAATCCCCGGCTCAGCTGTCCCCAGCTCCCTGTCCCCAAACCACGCAGGTGTGACATGCCCAGGACAGGGAACGAGGTGCCATGGAATGCTTTGGGTTGGAAATGCCTTGAAGACCACCCAGCCATGCGCAGGGACATCTTCCACTGTCCCAGGTGGCTCCGTGCCCAATCCCACCCGGGCCCGGGGGGACAATCCCAGCTCGGTGGCCGCAGCTCACCTGTCTTGAGCACGACCAGGTGCGCGGAGTCGTCGCGGATGTAGGACACGGAGGCGATGTCGTGGATGGGCACCCTGAGGATCAGGTCCTCGCCGTCCCTCCACACCAGCTTGATGTTGTAGGCGGAGAGGCTGATGACGGCGTCGTGCTCCGGGGTCAGCTGTCCCGGCAGCTGGTGGGCTCTCTGGAACGCAGGGATTCACGTGGATTTAGTCACGGAATGGTTCGGGTGGGAAGGAGCTCCAGGATTATCCATCTCCCTGCCACTATCCCAGCCTGGAACACTTCAATGGATGGGGCGTTTCTCTGGGAAATCCATCCCAGACCCCCTTTGGGAACAGCTTTCCCTCGGGCCCACGGAGCAGCAGGATCAGGACAGCAGCTGGCGAGGCCCCAGCCCCGAGGAAGCTCCCTGAGCCAGGATTTTTGCCTGCTGGGACCCCCGAGCGCTCACCTTGGCGTTGTCGATCAAGTGCAGGATCTCCGTGCGGCTGGAGGGGTTCAGGTATCCCGGGATGGACGTGAGCTGCCCTAAATACTGGGAGAGAAGCGCCAAAGCGTTACCTGGACATGGTGGAACATCTCCACATCATGGAAATGCCCCAAGGAAACCCTGGAGACGGGTGAGAGGTGGGAATGTTCACCTGGAAAAAAGAAACCCCACAAAAACCCCGTCCAGTGCCTAAAGGGGCTTCAGGAGAGCCGGAGAGGGACTTGGGACAAGGGGGAATGGGTTCCCGCTGCCAGCTGGGATGTCAGGAAGGAATTCCCAACGAATTTCCTCGTGGATACCTTGACTTCCTTCTCGATGTAGTCGTGGAGCAGCAGGTCGGGCTCCACGCGGTCGGGAAGCGCCACCACCACGGTGTGCAGCGGCCGCCGCTCCGTCACCTTCTCCTGCGCCTTCTTATCCCGGCCCTTCTCCCCCTTCAGGAACACGCGCTTGAACGGAGACACAATTCCGGGCTGCGGAGAGCAACGGGAACACCGGGATCGGGGTGAGAAGAGGGTTTGGCACCGGAACTGGGGGTCTGGCAGCTCCTCCTGCCCGGCCACCCTCAATCCCATCCTGCTGGTTTTGCCCCATGGACACACCAGGTTTGGAGCTGCAAATCCATGGTTTTCCACAGAAAAACCTTTTCCTGGGACACAGCACAAGTGCTGAACGATCCCACTACCCAAATGTGGTGGTTTTCCCCCAAAATCACCACGTTCAACCTTCCAGGTAAGAGAATTCCAACTCTGATACACAATAATGTTTTCCAGGCGAGGAGCGGATCCAGAGGGATCCTCCGTGGTTTTGTACCTCCCTGAGGATCTGCTACAGGCAGGAGTGCTTCCAGGAGACCCCAAATAATGAGAAAATCACTCAGAAAGTGGATTTTCCTGGGAAAAATGGGAAATTCCAAACTCTGAAGTGCTTGGAAAACCACTGGAGCCGACACACAGGTGTCCTCCGGAATCAGCACGGGAATGCCACGTGGATGACTGGGAACATCCCCAAACTGCCCCAATTCCAGGTTTACCGGGTGAAGTGGATGTTTGGAGCAGACAGATCCATGGCTGGATCCAGGAACTCCTTGGACATGTCACTCCCGTGTCCCTGGTGGCCTCTGCTTACCACCCCTCAGGACAACCCCATCCTGGCTTTCCCGATCCTCGTGGGCAAGAGGAAGGAATGTGGGATCCGAAGGGGCAGAGAACACCCTTCCAGTGGTGAATGAATGAAATATAAACCAAGGAAAAGCTCCTGGGACAACGGGAATTGCTCACAAGGAAACACAAGGACATTGGGGACAGCCCGGCCTGGAAAAACAGGGAGATGAAAACACTGGGATCTTACGGGACGAAGAGGAGAGGGAACAGCTCCACAGCCCCGCCTCAGTGCGGAGTTTTGGGAAGAATCCCCATACAGAGCATCCAGGAGCACTCCATGATCCTCGATCAGGATATTCCATAATCCTGCCAAGGGACTCTGGAGAGAAGGAAACTCTGGGCACAGCAGGTCGGGTTACAGGAACAGAGGTTTGGGGACTCTCCAGCTTCGGGATGTCCCATCCGAACTCTTCCCTGCCAATGCCCGAGGATCCATTCCACGGGAATCTCCCAGGAATCCAACGCGGAGCGATGCAGGAATGTTCCTCTGGGATCGAGGTTGCACCCAGACACTTCCCCCTCCGCCAGGCGGGATCTGATCCGCCCCAATCCAGAGAATCCCCTTTTCCCTCAAGGATGCGGCTGAATCCGTAGGGCCGGGATGATCCCAACCCCCCTGGCCGTCCTGGGGGAGGAACTGGGGACTCCAAACCCGCGGCGGAGGCGCCTCCGGCTGTGACGCAGCCCGAAACAGCTTCTGCTTTTCGGGACACCCCGAACCCCGGCACCCACCTCGTCCTCCATGGAATCCCCACCGGGAGAGCGGGGCCGAGCCGTGCCGGGGGAGCCGCGGGGGCTCCGGGGAGCGTTCTCCTGGTTTTGGGGTGCCGGAATGGAGGCGCCGGGGGCCAGGAAGTGCCACGGCCACCGTTTCCTCTGTGCCACGTGACAGCGTGAGCCGGGGAGGGAACCGGGGCCGGGGCACGAACCCGCTGCCTGTTCCCATCCCGCCTCCCGCGCCCCTAAATCCATGGGAACGCCCCAAATCCTTCATCCTGTGCCGTCAGCACAGCCAGGAGGGGAATATCCCATCCCGAGGGAGGCTGAGCCCTGTTCCTCCTCCAAGTTTGGAATTCTTTTGTTCCATCACCCTGCTGGATCCCAGGTGCTGCTCCCGGGGGCTTTTCCAGTCTGAACGATCCCATGATCCACTGAATCCATGGGCTGCAAAGCTTCTTCCTGCCCCTGGATCCCTGGAGTGTCCAAGGCCAGGCTGGACGGGTTCCTGAAGCTCCTGAACCACCCCAGTTCCCGATCTCCCAGGAAACATCGGCACATCCGCGCTCCCGCTGCATCCCACAGCACTGATGCTCCAAAATCCAATTTATTTGGGTCCCCAAAGAGCAGAGGAGCCCTGGAGCAGCTCCGTGGATTCCTCTGGATCACTCCAGCGGCTGTTGGATCCAGGGATGGAGCAGCTCCACAGGTGGGGAATCACCTGAGTGGGGCAGAATTCCCCCTTTCCTGCTGCCCACGCTGGGATCAGCCCAGGGCACACAGCTGGATGTTTGGGATAACAAAGGAATTTCAGGAAAATTTCTCCCAAAGCTGCAACTCCGAGCTCTGCAACTCCAGGTTTTAGGAGGGAAATGCTGAAGAAGAAGCCGGAAGAGGCGAATGGCACCAACCTCAGTGATCCAGGGCATTCCCGAGCTGGAAAAACTGGGAATTTCACGCCAGCAGCCGATTACGCAGAGAATTCCCTCAGGGAAGCCGTGCAAGCCTTGGATCGCTGGCAGTACGGATTTCACAGGGAAATCATTCCCAGAAAATCCAGCTCCACCCACGCTTCCTCCCGGGAATCAGCCCCCCGGGAGCATCCATCCCCACCTGCGGCTCCCAGGGGTGACCCCAGCCCCGGGCAGCTTCCCACTGCCCAGATGGAATTCCGGACGGATCCCTCCCGCCTCGCGAAACTCGTGGGAAATGGTGTTTTACCCCAAAACAGCTCCACGATCCCTCTGCGACAGCCACGAGGGAGATCCAGGGAATGTGAGCTCCTGGCAGGAATTCCAGGGCTCCGGTTCAGCCTTCACCCAAAGCCAGGCTGGGATTTTCCTCCTCACCCCAGCCAGACCTGCCCCGAAATCCCTCGAGCACCGAGAGAGCCCAATTCCTTCATTCCATGCCGCTGGAATGATCCACGGAGCGGGAACAGCAGGAAGAAGAGCTCTCCCCGCAGCTGGAACAGGCGAGGAAGACAAAGATGGATCTTCCCGTCTCCAAGTTATCCAGGTTTAACGGGGATCCACCGGCAGCGGCTCCAGGGGTTCATGAACCACCAAAACGATGGAAAACCGGCTCCAAGGAAGCTCCATGAGGCCAGGGATCAGATCAGCTCAGCCCTGCTCCAGAGGGCCTCCGGGAGCTCCTGATCCAGCGGGATCGGGACTGGAGCAGCCATGGTGAGAGCCACCAGCACGGGAGGGACTGGGAAATCTGGGATCAGCCCTGGGAAAGGGCCTGGAGGAGGGTGGAGGGATCAGAGGGAAGACAAGTGGGATTATCCAGGAGGGATAAGAGGGTTGGGGTGTCCCTGAGGAAGGGAACGATCCAGACTCTTCCCAGTGCCAGGAATACAGCGGGATGCCCCAGGGAACAGGTGAGACACCCCCGAGCTCAGCCTAAACCCCCCGGAGCCTCGGGAGCCGATTCCTTCCCAAAAGCGGGATCACCCCGTCCCCAGGTGGGAAATTCCTCCCCCAGTGGTACAGCTGCTCCAGCAGCATCTCCCGGGGTCCCCCGATGGAATCTCGGGGCTTTAATTCCCAAACCCGGCTAGCTGGGAAGCCCGGATGGCAATTCCCAAAAAAACCCCACTCAATTTTACTCCTCCCGGGAATGCTCCAGGCTGAGCTTCAGCAGGACCCTGCTGCCACCTCCCGGCACCCCCGCGAGCCCAGGGACTCCCAAAATATCCAATTTCTCCCCCAAAACCACGGGATCAAATGCATCCTCCTGCTCCGGGAGCAGCTCCGGCTGAGCCTCTCCCCGAGGACACAGAAATGGGTTGAAAAGAGGGAAATCAGGGCAAAACGAGCACGGCTGGAGCTGCAGAGCCCCGGAGACATAATGAGAAGGCATAAATTGAATTAATTGGCATCAATAATAATTTAAATAAATCAGCGAACTCATAAATTAATCGCTCCATCATTAATAACCCCCGTCCATTAATAACTTTCTCAAAGCCCTCATTCAAAGCGGGAGGTTCTGGGGCAGGGGTTCTGGGGAGACCCCCGGGAAGGGGAATCCCGGTAATTCCCGGGAAAAACTCTGGAAAAGCCCCGGGAGGGGCTCGGGCACCGCCGGGAGAGCTCCGGGCCGGGGCAGGGCGCGACCCCCGCCCGGACTGAGCGCCCCTCGGGGGGGCACAGCGCGATCCCCGGCTGTCCCTCCGCCCCCGGGCCTCCCACTCTCACCTTCTTGCCCTTCTTGCCCTCCTCCTCCATGGCTCCGGCAGCGGCGGCGGCGGCCCGGGCCCCCCCCGGGGCATCCCGGCCCGGGTGAGCGGCGGNTCCCGGTCCCGCTCCCGGCGCCGCCTCAGCGCCCGAGGCTCGGCCCCGCCGCCATCTTGGGCGGCGCCTTCCCGTGACGTCATCGTCCCGCCGCCGGGGGGAGACGAGGGCAGTGCGCCTGCGCAGAACCGTCCGCACGCTGGCCACGCCCACAACAAACCACGCCCTCCATTGATAGAAACCTGCAGGTCACGCCTATCCACACGAGGCCACGCCCCTTACCCCGCCTACGGTATGATGTCATCTCCGTGGCCACACCCCCGGCTGCTCCCTGGCCACGCCCATTCCGTGTCGCGGTGACGTCATCACGCCGAGCCCACTCTTTCCACCATGGCGGCCGCAGCAGCAGGTGAGGGAGGGATGGCGGCCCGGGCGCATCCGCCGCCATCCGCGGTCATCCGTGCCCGGGATGGCTCCCCGGCGTGTCCCTGAGGTATCCCGCCGCCATCCGCGCCCTGGATGGCTCCCCGGCGTGTCCCGGGGTGTCCCGGCGGGTCGAGGCTCCCCCGGGAGCGGTTCCCCGCCGCAGGCTCCAGCATGGGGGGGCCTGGCGTGGCCCCTGCCATTCCTGTAGCGCTGCCAGAGCATCCCGGGGCTGTTTGAGGCCTCTCCCGGCGCTTCCCGGGGGCGGTCATAGAATCCCCGCACACGCCCGGGCTGGGTGGGACAAGGGGGGACTGGGGGAGCCCCAAACCCCGGGCCGGTGACATTCCTGCCTTCTCCCATTCCAGGCTCCTGCTCCGACGATCCAGAGGGATTCAGGAAGCCGCCAGGAAGAAGGAAGTGGCTTCAAGAGCCGTGTCACCATAATCAGCCTAATTTTGGTTAATTAAGGCTACGAAGGCCTCGTTCCTTTGTCTCCCGGGGCTGAAATCCCATGGGAGTGCCGTGAGCTGGGACATGGAGCAGGATTTATCCGTTGGCACCTCGTGCCCAGGTGAGGGTTGCCCCCAACTCCTTGGCTGCCATGGGGGAGTCTCCATGGCTGGAATGCCATGGGAATGTCGGGAAGTTTGGCTCCTGGCAGCCCGGGGCAGGTCCTGGTGTCACCTGGCGTCACGTGGTGCTGCTGGGCTGTCCCCGTGTCACCCCTCGCTCCATTCCTGGGGTGACACCAACCCTGCCAGCGCTTCCCGGGGCTCCTGGAGCGCCCGGGATCCGCCGTGTCCCGGTGCCCCCGGCTCTCCCTGCCGCAGGCTCCAGCATGGGGGGGCCTGGCGTGGCTCCCACCATTCCTGCAGCGCTGCCAGAGCATCCCGGGGCCGTTTGAGGCCTCTCCCGGCGCTTCCCGGGGGCGGTTATGGAAACCCCGGACAGCCCCAGTGGGATTTGGGGTAACGCGGGGAGCCAGGGGCAGCAGGGACAGTGACATTCCTGCCCTTCCCAATTCCAGGCTGCTTCGATGGTGAACCAGAGGGATTCAGGAAGCCACCAGGAAGGAGGAGGTGGATGCAACGCTCTCGTCACGGTGATTAAGCCGATTCTGGTTAATTAACCAGCATGAGGTGTGTGCTGGGTGTCACCTGCAACACCTCGACAGCCCTGTTATCCCACGGGGATTTATCCAACAGCTGTGGATGGAGCAGCGTGGCAAATTCCCTGTGGAAGAACGAGGATTCGACAACACCAAAATCAGGGAATTAAAATGTGAACTTGTAATTTTTCCATGATTTGGTTCCAAAGCTTTATTTCCTTTTTGTTTTAGGTAAAAAGGGATAAAAGCAGGGATGGAGTGGGAGGGGAAGGAGGTGCCCCAGGGGAGCAGGGACTCGCCCTTTGTCCCTGGGGTCACCTGGACTTGCTGTCCCCATGTCCCAGCTTCAGATGGCCCCCGTGGCCCTGAACCATGGTGTCCCCAACACCCAGTGTCCCAATGTCCATGGGTCCTGGTGTTCCTGTGTCCCAGATCCTGATGGTTCCAGTGCCTCTGTGCCCTGCTGTCCAAGGTGACCAGTGTCCCAATGTCCCTGGGTGCTGATGTCACCATGTCCCTGTGCTCACGTCCTGTGTCCCAGTGTCCCCAGCCCCTGGTGTCCGTGTGTCCTGGCTGGCTGGGATGTGGAGCACAATTCCCGGCTGGAAGTGGGTGCCCCTGGTGTGCTCCTGCTGGGATTTTAGGAGCTGCTCCTGTACCAGAACCCATCAGAAAGTCCCATTAATGGCTCAAATAATTAAATTAATGGATCGGTTGATTAATGGAGCAGATAATTGCGTTAATGGGTTAAGTGAATTAATGGACTATTGTAGGATAAACCCCCTATTACTCTGATTGAGCCACGTTGTTGGAACAGCCCTGGGGCGTCCCTGGGCCCGCCGAGGTGTCCTGGAGCCGTCAATACAGAACACCACATCGAGGGGACCGCGGGAGGTGGGGAAAAGGGTCATTAACGGGGTAATTCATTAACTGGGTAATTCATTAACGGCGCCGCGTTAGGGGAGGCCTAGGAAGGGGCTGGGCCTGCCGTTGCCATAGCAACCGCCCCGCCTCCGGGGCGTGGCTCCGCCATGGCAACACCCGTCTCCTCCAATCAGCGAGCGAGGCGTCCCCATGGCAACAGCGCTTGTCCCGCCCCGAGTGGGCGGGGCCTTGCAGGTGGCCCCGGTTGTGGGCGGGGCGTCGCCATGGGAACCGGGGCGGTGGGTGTGGCGTAGCCATGGTAACGGCCCCGGAAGTGTCGCGCGGACTCGGTGTCCCGTGAGCCCCCGCGCGCGGTTCCGGCGGGCCGGGATCGGGATCGGGGCCGGGAGCGGGGCCGGGATCGCGGCCGGGCCGGGATGGAGGCCGTGCCCCGCATGCCCATGATCTGGCTCGACCTCAAGGAGGCCGGCGAGTTCGCCTTCAACGCCGCCGTCAAGAAGGTGCGGCC
>VYZT01030594.1:63784-77533 GCA_013400735.1 Pomatostomus ruficeps | reverse complement strand
GAGCGGCTGGAGCGGCCCGCGCCCGGCGGCGGCTCCGAGCTGGACGCGCTCTGGAAGGAGCTGCAGGAGCAGCAGGAGCGCGACGCCCGGCAGCGCTCCATCGCCATCGCCCGCTGCTACTCCATGAAGAACCGGCACCAGGACATCATGCCCTACGACCGCAACCGCGTCGTGCTGCGCTCGGGCAAGGACGACTACATCAACGCCAGCCGCGTGGAGGACCTGTCGCCCTACTGCCCCGCCCTCATCGCCACGCAGGCCCCGCTGCTCGGCACCGCCGCCGACTTCTGGCTCATGATCTACGAGCAGAAGGTGTCCGTGGTGGTCATGCTCGTGTCCGAGCAGGAGCTGGACAAGGTGCGTGGGTGCGGCCGGGCGGGTGCCGGGTGTCACAGGCGCTGCGGGGTCCCAGGGCCGTGCTGACACCGTGTCCCCCGGCAGAAGGTGCTCCGGTACTTCCCGGCGGAGCGGGGCCAGCCCGTGGCGCAGGGCCCGCTGACCGTGGTGCTCACCAGCCTGCGCGTCACCCCCACGCACGTGGAGCGGATGCTGACCCTGCAGTACCGCGACCAGAGCCTCAAGCGCACCGTGGCGCACCTGCAGTTCACCTCCTGGCCTGAGCTGTACGCGGGGGACAAAGGGGGGCTTGGGGGGCCCTGGGAACCCGGATCTCCTGGGGGGCGGTTCCGGGACCACCGCTCCCGAGTGAGGGAAGGTGTTTGGGCAGCCCTGACCCCTTGGGGGGCCCTGGGAACCCGGATCTCCTGGGGGGCGGTTCCGGGACCACCGCTCCCGAGTGAGGGAAAGTGTTTGGGCAGCCCTGACCCCTTGGGGGGCCCTGGGAGCCCTGATCTCCTGGGGAGCGGTTCTGGAACCACCGCTCCGGAGTGAGGGAAGGTGTTTGGGCAGCCCGGGGCCCTGGGAGCCCGGATCTCCTGGGGGACGGTTCTGGGACCACAGCTCCCGAGTGAGGGAAGGTGTTTGGGCGGCCCTGACCCCTCGGGGGGGCTGAGTGCGGGGACACCCCCAGCGAGTGTTTGTTCCCCCACGCCCAGGGGCCTGCCCGACAGCAAGGGGAGCCTCCTGCGCTTCATCCAGGAGGTGCACGGCCACTACCTGCACCAGCGCCCGCTGCACACCCCCGTCGTGGTGCACTGCAGGTGAGCGGGGCCGGGGGCTCCCGGGGCGGGACTGGGGGGCTTCCCCCTCATCTCAGGGGGCTGTCACGGCTCGGGGGTCTCTCCGCAGCTCCGGCGTGGGCCGCACCGGCGCCTTCTGCCTGCTGTACGCCGCCGTGCAGGAGGTGGAGGCCGGGAACGGCATCCCGGACCTGGCGCAGCTGGTGAGGCGGATGCGGCAGCAGCGCAAGCACATGCTCCAGGAGAAGGTACTGGGGGGCTGCAGGAGAAGGTATTGGGGGGCTGCAGGAGAAGGTATTAGGGGGCTCCAGGAGAAGGTATTGGGGGGGTCTGCACCCCCGGGTCTCACCGTGTCCCCTCCCCTGCAGCTGCACCTCAAGTTCTGTTTCGAGGCCGTGCTGCTCCACGCCGAGCAGGTGCTGCTCCGCCATGGGGTGGGCGGCCCCGGTCCGGCCAAGCCCCCCAGCAGCAGCTCCCCCAAGGTGGGTGCCGGGCGGTGCCGGGGGGTTCTGGGGAGCTCCGCCGCTCCCCCCGCTCACGGCGCCGCTCCCCCCCAGCTCTACTTCCAGCAGGACCCGCAGGACCTGGTGCTGGGGGGGGACGTGCCCATCAGCTCCATCCAGGCCACCATCGCCAAGCTCAGCATCAAACCGGGGGCGCCCAGCGCGGAGCCCGGGGAGGGCTGGGGGGCGGATCCCGCCCCCGCTCCCGACCCCGCGGAGCCCGAGGTGCCGCCCGTGGTTCCTGACGGCGTCCTGGACGGTGTCGGTGCCCCCGAGCCCCCCGCCCCGAGGCCGCCCCTCCCCGAGCCGCCGGGTGACACCGAGAGCAGCAACCACGTGGGGGGGGAGAGCCCCGAGGGGCCGGGGGCGCCGCCGGAGCCCCCCGCCGGCCCCCCGGCCTCCTCCTCGTCCTCGCTGGAGCTCCTGGCCTCGCTGACGCCCGAGGCTTTCAGCCTGGACGCCTCGCTCAAGGGCAAGCAGCGCATGAACAAGCAGAACTTCCTGCAGGCGCAGCCGGGCGAGGGGCTCCGGGGGCCCCGGCCCAGCGACGACCCCCTCAGCATGCTCGACCCCCTCTGGACCCTCAACAAGGCGTGAGGGGGGCGGGGGCCCCGCGGCCCCCAGCCCCACTCTGTCTCACTCCAGGTAGAACTGACTTTTTCNGAGCCCCGGCCGGGCCTGGGGGGCCGCGGGGGGAGCCCCGGGCGCTGCCCCGCCTTGGTCCCGCTGTGTCCCCGCTCGGTCCCTCCCCAGCGCCCGCAGGAGGGGGGCGAGGGCTCCGCCCGCTCCCAACCTGAGAAAAGCCTCCTCTGGCCCCGCAGCGGGGGGAGGGGGAGGAAGGGGAGGGGGGGAAGGTNACCATCGCCAAGCTCAGCATCAAACCGGGGGCGCCCAGCGCGGAGCCCGGGGAGGGCTGGGGGGCGGATCCCGGCCCCGCTCCCGACCCCGCAGAGCCCGAGGTGCCGCCCGTGGTTCCTGACGGCGTCCTGGACGGTGTCGGTGCCCCCGAGCCCCCCGCCCCGAGGCCGCCCCTCCCCGAGCCGCCGGGTGACACCGAGAGCAGCAACCACGTGGGGGGGGAGAGCCCCGAGGGGCCGGGGGCGCCGCCGGAGCCCCCCGCCGGCCCCCCGGCCTCCTCCTCGTCCTCGCTGGAGCTCCTGGCCTCGCTGACGCCCGAGGCTTTCAGCCTGGACGCCTCGCTCAAGGGCAAGCAGCGCATGAACAAGCAGAACTTCCTGCAGGCGCAGCCGGGCGAGGGGCTCCGGGGGCCCCGGCCCAGCGACGACCCCCTCAGCATGCTCGACCCCCTCTGGACCCTCAACAAGGCGTGAGGGGGGCGGGGGCCCCGCGGCCCCCAGCCCCACTCTGTCTCACTCCAGGTAGAACTGACTTTTTCAGCTCTTTGCTACTAAAATAAAGCGAGTTTATCTGCAGGGCCGGGCCCTGGTGCCGCGGGGGGGTCGGTGTTGAGCCGGGCTCGGGTTAGTTCCGTTTAATGGATGTTCCTGCACACGTTATAAAACACGATCGGTACAAAAAGCGTCCCCTGTACAGCACAAAGGTACAGCTGGGCGAAGGCCACCCGCGGGGGCTGGCCCGGGGTCCCGGGCTCCGCGCTGCCCCGGGCCGGCGCCGCCTCTACAATCACCGGGGGTCGGTAACGGGCGGCAGCGGCGCTCGGNGGAGGAGGAGGAAGGGGAGGGGAGGAAGGTGCTATTGCTGCAGGAGGGAGCCGGGCGGGGCAGCGCTGCCAGGGCACGGCAAGGGCGGCACTGCCGGGGGCTGGGCCCCCGCGCCCCCCGCCCCCATAAATAACTATTTACAGCGTATAAATAAATAGGGTGGGGGCTCCTGGGCCCCGGGCGGGGCCCTGCCGCGCCCTAAGGCACGTGGGGACCGAGCCGCGCCCAGGAGGGACCGGGCCCGGCCCTCTCCCGGCGGCCAGCCGGGGCTGTCCGGGGGCTGCTCTGTGTCCTGGGAGCCGTGCTGGGACAGTCACCGCTGGGTGCCCAGCCCGGGAGCCACCGCTGTCCCCTGCCCCGTCCCCGTGTCCCTCCGCACCACCGCGCTGCCGGGGAGCGCCCGGGACCCCATGGAAGATGCGGGACCGGGGGGAGCAGCGGGAGGGCGGCCCCGCCCCGCCCGGTGACCGGAGCCGCTCCGGCGGCCCCGTCCCGTGTCCGGCTCAGCCCCGAGCCCCGCCTCAGTCCCGCCTCCGGCTCAGTCCAACTTCTCCAGCACCGAGGGCACGTAGACCAGGCTGAGCTCGCTGCCGAAGTTGCAGACGATGGCGGCGTTCTCCAGCACCAGGATCTGCCGCGCCGGCTGCGACTCGTTGCTCTTGCCCAGGTAGACGGTCTGGAGCAGGTCCCCGTAGCCGATGTCCCAGAAGGACACGCAGCCCTGGCCGCCCGTCACCAGCAGGTTGTCCGAGATGACGCCCAGGCTGGCGCCGCAGCCCAGCTCCTGCGGGGGACAGGGGGAGAGCTGAGCTCGGGGGGATGGAGCGGGGCAGGGCTGGGTCCCGAGGGGCTGGATCAGGGCAGAGCCGGGTCCCGAGGGGCTGGATCAGGGCAGAGCCGGGTCCCGAGGGGCTGGATCAGGGCAGAGCCGGGTCCCGAGGGGCTGGATCAGGGCAGAGCCGGGTCCCGAGGGGCTGGATCAGGGCAGAGCCGCGTCCCGAGGGGCTGGGACGGGGCAGAGCCGGACCCGAGGGGCTGGAACGGGGCAGAGCCTTGCGCTGGGGCCGAGCCTTGCGCTGGGGCCGGGCCGTGCATCCAGCCCGTTCTGAGCCTTTGCAGGTGGCTGGGGAGCTTCTCCAAGCGTGTGGAGCTGGAATAGAGGCTCCTCAGCCTCCAAGCACAGGAGAGGTGCCTGCGGGGTCTGGTGGGGGCCAGGAAAACCCAGGAGGACCCTTGAGGGTGTGAGGTGGAGCTGGGGAGTCTCAGCCTGGAGCAAAGGAGGCTCCGGGGGCCCTTCTGGCTCTGCACAACTCCCTGACAGGAGGGGACAGCCCGGGGGGGTCGGGCTCTGCTCCCAGGGAACAGGGACAGGAGGAAATGGCCTCAAGCTGTGCCAGGGGAGGCTCAGGTTGGACAGCAGCAGGAATTTCTTCACGGAAAGGGTGTTAGGCATTGGAAGGGGCTGCCCAGGGCAGTAGAGGAATCCCCTTCCCTGGAAGGATTTTAAAGCCACGTGGATGTGGCACCTGGGGACACTGTCAGTGGTGGCCTTGGCAGCGCAGGGGGGTGGTTGGACTCTGTGGTCTCCCAGGGCTTTTCCAACCCAAGCAATTCCCGGTTTCCCGTTTAACCCTGTCCCACCTGCTGGATGGAGTAGAGCTTGATCCCCGAGCTGCGGTCCCAGATGCTGATGACATCGTCCAGGCCGCTGCTGATGACGCAGGACGTGGTGCAGGTCAGGGAGGTGACGTCCCCGCGGTGGGCGAACATGTGGCTGACGCGGCTGCCCGTCAGCACGTCCCACAGGCAGATGGCCCCGTCCTGGCCGCCGCTGGCCAGCACCATGGTCTGCGGGACACCGGGGACACGGGGGCCACGTCAGCACCGGGGGGACGCGCTGCCACCGACGCTGCCGGCTGCAGGAGGTCACGCGAGCGTGGCTGGAGCCCCAGGGGTGCCCCGCCTGTTCCGCATGCTCGAGCAGGCTGGGGGGAACAGACCCCCAGATCCCCCAGGTGAGGAGGCACCTGAGGTCACTGACACGGCGTTGGAGAGCACCTGGGGACACGTGCTGGCGTAGGGAGCACATGGGGGGCTCCCACTGCTCCTCCTGGGGGCTCAGGCCCCGTTTCAGCCCCGCTCAGCCCTGCCTGGCAGTGCAGGAACAGGGATTCCCTGCTCCAAAAGGACAGGGAAGTGAGGGATCTCCAGAGGAAGAGACTGCTGAGCTCACAGTGAACTGGGGGAGAACTCTGGCTCGGCCAGAGAGAGATGGAGGGACCCAGGCGGGTGCCTCTGTCTGAGCCACTGGCTCAGGGGTGGGACCAGGGCTGGGTGCAGGTTTGGGCTGAGCGGTGACCCCAGGGAGGGGTGCAGGTTTGGGCTGAGCGGTGACCCCAGGGCTGGGGTGCAGGGTTGGGCTGAGCGGTGACCCCAGGGATGGGTGCAGGTTTGGGCTGAGTGGTGACCCCAGGGATGGGTGCAGGTTTGGGCTGAGCGGTGACCCCAGGGATGAATTCAGGTTTGGGCTGAGCAGTGACCCCAGGGATGGGTGCAGGTTTGGGCTGAGCGGTGACCCCAGAGATGAATTCAGGTTTGGGCTGAGTGGTGACCCCAGGGATGGGTGCAGGTTTGGGCTGAGCGGTGACCCCAGGGATGGGTTCAGGTATCGGCTCAGCTGTGCGGGCAGGTGAGGCTCAGCCCCAGCAGCCCCCCGTACCTGGTCAATGTACACGGCTGTGATGGCTCCCGAGTGGCCCTGCAGGGTGAACAGGCAGCACGAGTCCTCCAGCCGGAACACCTGGGGCGGGAGAGGCCGCAGTGAGGCTCCGGGGCCAAACGGGCTCGGGGCTGAGCTCCCCAGGACACAACAGATCCCACCCGGTCCCACTGTGGCACAGCCGGAGCCTGCTGGGGTTCCAGGGGCCACGGGAGGCTGCAGCCAGGGCAGGGCAGCTCATGGCTGGGGACAGTGACAGGGGCAGAAGGGCAGAGGGGACATCCCAGAACCCCGATCTGCCACTCAGGGTGCCACTGGAGGGATTTAACAGCCATGTGGATGTGGCACTTGGGGACATGGGTCAGTGGTGGCCTTGGCAGTACTGGGGACTGGCTGGACTTGATAATCTTGAAGAGCTTTTCCTCAGTGATTCCGTAATTCTCTGAAATCCCCGTCCCTAAGGCTCATCCCACGCTCAGCAGGGTGACACTCACGGGGCTGTGTCCTTCCACTCCTCCCACGCCACATCCAGGCAGGGGCACAGACCCCAGGGAGCTTTGGGAATTCCCCCCTCCCCGTGTGCCCCTCACCCTGAGCGTGTGGTCCTGGCTGCCGGTGACGAGGCGCCCGGCCGCGGCCTTCAGCGCCGTGATGGGTTTGTGGTGCGCGCAGGCCACGCTGTGGGTGAGCTGGCAGCGCACGGCGGCCCCGCGGCCCAGCTCCGGCGACGGCGGCAGGCTGCTCCTGCCCGGGGCACCTGCGGGGACACACACACCCCTGAGCTGGGGTAGGGACACCTCGGGATGCTGGGATTTGGGGGATTTTGCCGCGAACCCTCTGTGCTCAACAGCTGGAGTGAGAGTCTCAACAGGGTCAGAGTTCCAGACTGGTTTGGGATCAAAGGGACCTTAAAGCCCATCCAGTGCCACCCCTGCCATGGCAGGGACACCTCCCACTGCCCCAGGCTGCTCCCAGCCCCGTCCAACCTGGCCTTGGGCATTCCAGGGATCCAGGGGCAGCCACAGCTGCTCTGGGAAATTCATCCCAGTCCCTCACCACCCTCCCAGGGAAGAATTTCTCCCCAGCATCCCGTCTCAATCATCCCCTCTGTTCTGCTCCAGCAGCAAAGGAACCCTGTGCTCTAACCAGTCCCCCCATGGGACCCCACTCTGGGCTGCGGTTGTGCCGAGGCCTCGGGCTGTTCCCAGGGTGGAGAGTGAGACAGAGATAAAGGAGTGAGAAGTGGAAGGAGGGAAGGGCAGTGCTGGCCCTGGAAGCACACGGGAGCCTCCACGGACTGGGGAAAACCAGCACGGGGATGGTGTCCAGTGTTGGGAGCAGTGACCACCAAAGCTGACGTGGGTGTGAGGAAGACTCAGCTACGACGAGGAGGGAGGAAAAGGCAGCACAGGGCAGGGCACTGACACTCCCACACCGCTCACCTCGGAACTGCAGGTGGTTCAGGGACGTGTGTGTCTCCAGAGAGAAGAAATCCAAGGAGCCGTTCAAGCGGGCAGCCACGATCCTGAGGGGAGATGAGGCGGTGAGGAGAGGCCCCTCCCCGAGCCCCAAACCCGGACACTCCCTGGGCTGAGCACGGAGCAGCCGCTCCCGGGAGGACACCACCCTCCCAGGGGCTGGGAGACTGGACACAGCTCTGGAACAGCAGCCACGGAAACCAGCGATCCAAAGGTCTCCCAGCCCTGGATATTCAGCTGCTGGGAAGACTGAGGGCTGAAGGAGTGGCTGCTGGAGCAGCCCTGGAGCTGGGAAGGCTGCTGAGAGGTGGATAGAGGGAAGGGTTAGGCTGGGTATCAGCCTGGGTATCAGGAAAAGGTGATTGGGCACTGCCCAGGCTCCCCAGGGAATGGTCACAGCTCCAACCCTGCCAGAGCTCAGGCACAGGGTGGGATTGTTGGGGTGTTTGTGCAGGGCCAGGGGCGGGACTCCATCATCCTTGGGGCTCCTTCCAGCTCAGGATATTCCCTGACACTGATTCTAAGGAAGAGCCTTCCCAGCCGGGCCTCTGCTGCCGGGAGCTGCCAGGGAGGCTGCGGATGGGATCTCCCAGCACCTTCACAAGGAGTTACCTGTTGTTGAGGAAGACGAGGGCCGTGATGCCGGACTGGCCTTCATCGTTGCTGCTGCGCAGAGTCCCCTCGATGGCATCCCACACCTGGGGAGGACGGGTCACTGCGGTGACACTGGCCAGAGGAGCACTGGACCGGGGAGGGTCTGGGATCCTGAACAGCTCCTGTGCTCTGCTCCTGGCCCTGAGCTGAGTGAGCAGCTCCCTGTGCTGTGCCCCAAGTGACCTCCTGCTTCCCATTGCTGTGTCCCTGCTCATTTCCACCCTCCCATTACTGCACCCCTGCTCCTCACCTCCAGCTTCCCATTGCTGTGTCCGTTCCTCATTTCCACCTTCCTGTTACTGCATCCCTGTTCCTCACCTCCAGCTTCCCATTGCTGTGTCCGTTCCTCATTTCCACCTTCCCATTGCCATGTCCCTGTTCCTCACCTTCACCTTCCCGTTCCTGTGTCCCTGTTCCTCATTTCCCCCCTCCTGTTCCTGTGTCCCTGCTCCTCATTCCCACCCTCCCGTTACCGTGTCCCTGCTCCTCACCTCCAGCTTCCCGTTACTCCTGCCAGCCACGATCAGGTTCCCCTGCAGTTCCAGGCTCCAGACGGAGCTCTCCAGGTCCCCTCCCCAGTTCGGCAGGGGTGAGGATTTGTCACATCCCGCGCAGGCCTCGTCCCCCAGGCTGCGGTCCCCGAGGCTGCGCCGGCGGCCGCCGCACCCGCCCTCGTCAGAGCCGCAGCCCGGGGAGCGGCCGCTGCTCCCGCAGAACCCGGCGGGGCCGTGCGGGGCCGAGAGCCCCGGGAAGTTCATGTTCCTGCAGCCGGAGCTGCCGTGCTCCTCGTACACCTTCCCGACCAGGCTGCTGAAGTCGTAGCCCGAGTCCTTGTGGCGAGCGCCCACGGCCCGCAGCCGCGGCTCCGACTCGGCCGCCTTGGCGTGCTCCGAGAAGTTGGTGTCGATGAGGGAGGTGAGGTCGGGCTGGTCGCAGAACAGGGGCGGCTGCGGGGGGCCCAGCAGCCGTTTGAGCTGGTGGCCGCTCTCAAAGGAGTCCTCCAGCCCGCTCTTCCCGTCCGGGCTGGGATCCCAGCCCTCCTGGTAGTCGAAGATGCCGCTGCTGTCCCTGCGCAGCCTGCAGGGAGGGACAGAGCTCAGCCCCTGCGCTGGGGGGCTGTGTCCTGGGAGCACGGGGACGTGGGGACACGGGGACACGGGCAGGGCCATACCTGGGTTTGGGGATGACCGTGAGGCAGTCGCCCGTCTGCGCGTCCCACACGCGGATCTGCCCCACCAGGCAGCAGCTCACCAGCAGCATCCCGTCGCTGGCCAGGCACTCGATGTCCTGGGGGAGGGAAGGACAAGCACAGCTCAGCGTGGCACCACCCAGGCCTCTGCACCCTGACCGCAGCCTGGTGTGGCTGGGAACTGCAGAGGTGATGGGTTTCATGTCAGAACCGGCTGGTTTAGGAACTGAGGGATGGGGAGGACATGGATGTCCCTGGAAGTGTCCAAGGCCAGGCTGGATGGGGTGTGGAGCAGCCTGGGATGGTGGAAGGTGTCCCTGCTCGTGGCACAGGTGGGACTGGGTGAGTTTCCAGGTCCCTTTCAACCCAAACCACTCTGTGATTTCAGGATGTCTGCCCAGAGCCCTCAGTGCGCCCTGGGCTGCTGCGAATCCAGCGGAGTCCGTCTGTCCTGCCTTTCCCTGACAAACTCTGTCCCAGTGTGACGGCAGCATCAGGAGCAGGGGCGCAGCTTCTCAGGGAGACACAGCGCAGCCCTTTAAACTCATTTTAAACTCATCTTAAACTCATTTTAAAGTGCATGCCCAGGAGCTTTGTTCCATCTCACAACAGGAAGAATCCCAGAACCATCCCAGCTGGAAAAACCCTCCCAGACCATCGATCCCCACCTTGTCACCCAGCCCAGAGCACCGAGTGCCACATCCAGTGGTTCCCTGGACCTCAGGCACGCGGAGGCATCCCAGCCAGGCAGGGAGTGGGAGCCAGAGGTGGGAATTGCAGACAGCAAGCCCCAGGAGGAGGTGAGAACAGGAATTCCATGCTGCAATATCCTTTCTTTACGCGTTTATTTCTGGGCTGGACCTACCATGAGGTGTCCCCTGAGGACCAGGGGCACGATCTCGGTCTCGGGGGGCGAGTAGCCGTAGTCGTCGCAGGGCAGGTCCCCCCGGCGGCGCCGGCCCGGCCCGTTCTGCCCGTAGTTCTTGGGGCACAGCACCCGGTAGAGGCAGAAGAGCAGCAGCACCAGCAGGATGCCCGAGGCCAGGCCCAGAGCAGCCACCCTGCGGGAGACACGCACACAAAGGAGGTAAGAAAACAAATTCCAGTTTCTAGTCCGAGGAGAGATTTGGAAAATCCTGTGCTAGGATTGCTCATGTGCTGGTCTGAATTTCTCAGCTGAGGAAGCTTTTTAACGAATTAGAGATTTGTTGGATATTAAAGGGGGTTTTAATGGGAGAATGACAATTTCAACAAGATTTTGAGGCTTTTCAGTAAGGAAAGTAACGAGCAACTAAGACTTTAAGAAAACACCAGGCGGGGACTGGGTAGCACAGAGTGTTCAGCACTTGCAGATTCAGGCAGGAGGTGTGAGCCATCCTCTCTGGAGGGAGGGAAGCTCCTTGCACCAGAGATTGATCTAACACCCAATAAATCATTATCAGATGATACCCAGGCGGTGCCTGCCCCACTCCTGGCAGTGCCCAAAGCCAGGCTGGACAGGGCTTGGAGCACCCTGGGATAGTGGGAGGTGTCTGGGTGGGACTGGATGAGTTTTAAGGTCCCTTCCAACCCAAACCATTCTGGGGTTCTATGAAATCACAGCATTTGTACCCCCAAATCGACTCCCTGTCACCCAGAGATCAGCCCCCTACTGCATCAGGGCACTCAGAGCCCATCCCTGCCCTCAGGTGATGGAAAACTGCCAGGAGAGGTCAATTTAATGTCACACTGGAGCATCCCAAGCTTGGCACTGAAGCTTCCTGAGCTTTTCTGGTGTCCCAGCAGAAGGACGGGCCCAAAGCAGAAGGACAGGCCCAAAGCAGAAGGACGGGCCCAAGGCAGCCCCGGAGCCCCGGGGGCTGAGGCAGGGTCAGGAGGCTGGGGCAGCACACTTTACTTGTAGAGGGTGACGTCCTGGTGGCCGTGGGGCTGCGCGGGGCGCTCCGGCTGGGCTCCCGTGTCCCGTCTGCCCGCACCGCCCGCCAGGAAGGGGTGGTAGCGCGAGGCCTCCTGGGGGTGCCGCATCTCCAGGGCCTCCTGCGGGTTCAGGTACAGCGTGACGGGGATGGCCGGCAGGATGCTGATGTACCTGGGGGGCACAGAGAGCGGCTGAGGAGGGACACGGGGACAGGGCAGCCAGGGCAGGTCCCTGGGTGCTTTCAGTGCACAACCTCACGTGCTCTGAACCAAAGATCTCCTTGGAAATGTTCTCCTCTGAGGTTATTCCCCAGGTTTTAACCCTTCCAAGAGCCAGCAGTGGAATGAAGTCCTGATGAGATCAAATGGATCCCGTGAATTTAAGGAAGGATTTGGTTTCCTGTGCGCTGCAGGCTGGGGGGTCTCACCACGAGGCTTCGTCAGCTCAGCTGTCTCCTCCTCACAGGTACTATTTCCATCACTTACGGATGATTGTACCAGAGAACTGTGGAATTACTGAGGCTGGAAAAGCCCTCGGACACCATCAGCTCTGACTGTTCCCTCCTGTGCTGCCAAGGCCATCACTGACCATGTCCCCAAGTGCCACACCCACGTGGCTTTTAAATCCCTGCGGGGATGGGGACTCCACCACTGCCCTGGGCAGCTGGGCCAGGGCTGGAGAGCCCTTTCCATGAAGGAATTTTCCCAATATCCAACCTGAACTTCTGCACCCTGTCCCGTTCCTCAGAGCACAGCCTAATCCCTCCCCGGCTGCTCCCTCCTGTCAGGGAGTTGTGCAGGGCCTGAAGGGCCCCCTGGAGCCTCCTTTTCTTGGTTTGCAAAATTTAAAACTTCACTTCCAGGGCCAAGGGTGAAGACACCAAGCACATAAAACACCCAAGAGCACGGGGAGAAACCACCCTGATCCCCCGAGGAACAGCCCCGGAGGGTTTGTGAGCTCTGCCCAGCCCAGGACCTGGAACGAGCCCCATGGACCCAGGCTGTGTGGGAGGGGAGGGTGAAGGACAGAAGAGGACAAACACTGGGTCAGGTGCCCAGATCCCGGTGCCTGGGGCACCCCACGCCAGCCCACTTGCCTCTTGGCCAGGGTGATGTTGTAGTAGCTGAAGAGCGCTGGCCAGTGCCTGAAGGAGAGCTTCCTCCAGATCTCCTCATCCTCTGCTCCCCAGGTAACCTCTGCCTCTGCTCCCAGCTCCAGCTGCCCGTTCCCTCTGGCCTCTGCTCCCTGGGCCCAGGCGTGCTGGTTGGGCTCCAGCCCCGCCTTCTGCTCCCGCTGCTGCGTCTGGTTCTCCGACAGCTGCATGGGCTCCGACGGGAACACCGACAGGTCGATCTTGGGGTCCCCGGCGGGCAGGACCCCTCCGGGCACGGGCATGGCAGGCAGCCCTGCCTCCCCCAGGGGACTCTGCTCGGTGACCTGCGACGTGAGGTAGGTGCGGAGCCCGGCAGGATCCGTGTAGACCAGGATTCCGATCCAGATCACCGTCCCGGCCTGTGCAGGGCGAGCAGAGAGAGCTCCTTCAGTGCCACCACCCTGTGCCCTCTGTCCCCTGCCTGAGCCGACCCACGGCACCCCAACCACGGGCACCCCACAATTCCTCAGCCTCCCAAATCACGGGCACCCCAGAACTCCTGCAGCCTCCCCAACCACGGGTACCCCACAACTCCTGCAGCCTCCCCAACCACGGGCACCCCACAATTCCTACAGCCTCCCCAACCACGGGTACCCCACAATTCCTACAGCCTCCCTCCCGGCACTGCTCCTTGGGGAACACTGGAGCACTGTCCAGAACCTGGGCACCACTTTTCTGTGATCCCCGTGATGGTGAGAACCCAACTTCTCTCCCCAAATGCGCAGCAGGAAGGAGACTCCCTGCTGGCAGCCAGGACCAGCATGTCTGGCACCTCCAAACAGGGCTGGAACGGCTCGGTTTGGGCTTTGGGATCCACAGCTGTGCAGAATCCACTGCTCTGGCACCACGTGGGGATTTAATTTAACTGCCAGTGCTGGCTGATGGGGCTGGGAACACAGAGATCCCTCTAATTCTGTCACAGACATCCAAAACAGAGACGGGGGGACAGCAGGGGCAGAAGTGGTGCGGCTGCAGATGTTGTAAAGGGTGAAACCTTACACAAAACATCTCCTGAATGTCTTTATTCCCCATGAGCAGGAACAAGCTGTGATTTCTGCCTGTAAAATCATCTCTGGAGCCAGCCAGGTTTGTAAATGTGTGTCTGGCTGCCGTGGGGCAGCACGGACTCGGGGGGCAGCCAGGACACGGCGCTGTGGGCAGGGCGAGGGTCCCCACGTACCATGATGAGGCGCTGGGCCAGGCGCGTGCGGGCGAAGAAGTAGATGACGCGCAGGCGCTTGGGCAGGCGCAGGTTGCGCAGCGAGGACGGCTGCAGGGTGATGGTGTGCGGCGTGTGCGGCGCCGCCGGCCGCA
>VYZT01030594.1:33616-63579 GCA_013400735.1 Pomatostomus ruficeps | reverse complement strand
GTGAGGGATCCTGGTGAGGTGTGAGGGATCCCCGGTGAGGGATCCTGGTGAGGTGTGAGGGATCCCCGGTGAGGGATCCTGGTGAGGTGTGAGGGATCCCTGGTGAGGGATCCTGGTGAGGGATCCTGGTGAGGGATTCTCCCCCAGGGTCACAGTGGTGGCCGTGTCTCCTTCCAGCCCCTTTACCCCAAATCAGCACATTTACAGACTCACGGATTGGTTGGGATGGAAGGGACCTTAAAGCTCATCCCATTCCACCCCTGCCATGGCAGGGACACCTCCCACTGTCCCAGGCTGCTCCAGCCCCGTCCAGCCTGGCCTTGGGCACTGCCAGGGATCCAGGGGCAGCCACAGCCGCTCTGGGCACCCTGTGCCAGGGCCTCCCCACCTTCACAGAGAAGAAGTTCTTCCCGGAACTTGAACAGCTCAGGAGGAGAGGAAACAGCCTCAAGTTCACCAGGGAAGGCTTAGGTTTAATATTAGGAAAAATTCCCTCCTGGAATGGTCTATCCAGCCCTGGCACAGCTGCCCAGAACAGGGGTGGAGTCCCCATCCCCGGGGGGATTTAACAGCCACGCAGGTGTGGCACCTGGGGACACGGTCAGTGGTGAACACAGTGGTGGTGCTGGGGAGTGGCTGGACTCCCTGATCTTAAAGGCCTTTTCCAGCCTCAGTGGATTTATGATTCTGTTCTTTCTCTCCAGGGAGTGACACGCTGGGGCTGTGCTCCCTGTCCTCCCCCATGCCCACCTCCATGCGGCGGATGTCGATGGACAGCACCGTGGTGAAGAAGAACATCTGCAGGAAGAAGTCGGACACCAGCCCCACCACGGCGAAGAGGCAGAACTCCTGCGGGTGGGACACAGGGATCAGCTCCCGTTTCACCTCGGAACCGGGGACGCTCAGCAGTGACAAAACTGACAAACCCCCGATCCATCTCCTGGATTGGATGAGAGCTTAGGGCTGGATGAGCCCACGTGGGAATCCACGAAAACCTATTCTAATTCACATTCTTGGTTCTTTCGGCCACAGTCCATCAAAACCCTGGATCTGCTCCCAGGGAAGGAGGGACAGGATGAAAGAAGAGGCCTCAGGTTGTGCCAGGGGAGATTTAGATTAGAAATCAGGAAAATTTCTTCCCCAGAAGCGGTTATCAGGCATTGGACCTGCCCAGGGCAGGGTGGAGTCCCCGTGCCTGGAGGGATTTAACAGTGGCACTTGGGGACAGGGGTTAGTGGTGGCCTTGGCAGTGCTGGGGAGGTTGGATTTGATGGCCTCCAAGGCTTTTCCAACCCAGCCAATTCCAGGACCCTGATCCCGCTGCCTCCTGCAGGCTCTGTCCTGCCGGCCCAGAGCAGCCCCCTCACCTGGATGGCCGGGACCAGGGTGAAGTACCCGATCAGGATGATCCCCAGCTCCGTGGCCATGTTCTTCATGATGGACCAGCTCTCGTTGCTCAGGCCTGGCGAAGGGCAGGGACAGGTCAGGGGAGCCTCTCCGCCGTGCCAGACGTGAGCACAGCAAAGGAGCTGCAGTTCCCCTCCTTAAAACCAGGAATCCACAGACTACAGGCCAGAAAGGCCCTTCCAGGCTGAAATTCCCAAGTGCAAAAGCCCGCTGAAGTTCTGAGTCCTGTTTCCCATCTAGGATCCAAACCACCTGTATTTTTAAACTAAAATCAGCATCACTTCTAGAATCTCCTCTCCCTCATGTTTAGAAACAGCTTTGAAGTTTGCAAATCCCATTTATCCACGGTGTGACCACACTCAGATCCTTCCACAGGCACGGAGTGTTTACAGACTGGAAAAGATGGTTTTGTCACACGTTCAGGGGGATTTTGTAGGACCCGTGTTCTGCACTTCTGATATCCACGGCCTGAGGACACAGCGCTCAGTGTCCACACCAGGAGATCCAGCTCTCCCCTACTGATATTTTTTATATTTATTTAGCCTGTTTTGGTCAACAATCCCAAAAAGCAGTGCCCACAACGACAGCATGATATCCTTGGAATTCAAAATCAAAAGCTGTACAACTCCCCTTGTTTCCGTCACAGACCTGAACTGGAGCATTCCCCCTCTCCCAGCCCCTGGCTTTCCCTCTCTGCCGTCTCCCAGTGCAGGATCCCACCTTGGGCGATGCGGAGCTTCACCTCCAGGTCCACGGGCGTGGACACCACGGACTTGGTGAGGACCAGCACGTTCTCCAGGCCAATCACCACCACCAGGTAGGGGAATATCTCTCTGCAGGAAACAGAGGCAGCAGTGAGGAGGGGATCCACGGGGAAAAAGGAGGGAAAGAGGCAGGTTTGGAGCAAACACGCCCCTGGGAGTCGAGGTGAGGAGACACCACCCTGGGCCCCAGTCCCTTCCCTCAGTGTCACACGGTGACGAGGAAAAGGTCTGGGTTTCCTCTGCCTTGGGCAGAAATCAAAGCTGCAGGAATTCCTGGAAAATGCCCATTGCTGAGCACCTCTGAATTGGTCTTGGTGCTTCCCAGGGTGGGGACAGAGCCCTGTGCTCTCCAGGACTGGGTACAGTGACAGGGATGGACCTGGAACACCCCCTGGGGGACGGGGGTGTGGAATCAGTCACCAGGGACGAGTCCCACCTCCTTTAAGGATCATCCCATTCCACCCCTGCCATGGCAGGGACACCTTCCACTGTCCCAGGCTGCTCCCAGCCCTGTCCAGCCTGGCCTTGGACACTGCCAGGGATCCAGGGGCAGCCACAGCTGCTCTGGGAAGTCCATTCCAGTCCCTCACCACCCTCACAGGGAAGAAATTCTTCTGTCTATCTCACCTAAATCTCCCCTCTTTCAGTCTGAACCACTGCTCCTTGTCCTATCACTGCAGTTCCTGATGAAGAATCCCTCTCCAGCTTCCCTGCAGGCTGCCTCAGACACTGGAAGGGGGGAATGTCAGTGAACGTCCATCGTGAGTGAAAAAACCACCAGCACAGATAAGCCTCCCATGGGCAGCTTCTCGTTCGTGCCCAAGAATCCAAAACTCAGCAAGAACAACTCAGGCCTGCCTTTAATTAAAACATTTTCAGCTCACAGCCTGCGTGAGTCCTGCAGGCAGCGCCAGGACAGGACAGAGGTGTGAGAGAGGCTCCTGAGGGATGGGAATCTCTGAACAGAGAGAATGGAGCTGCTGCGGGAGAGCCTGCTCAGCCCCAGGAATAACGCGGTATCCCAACAATTCCTCCTGCTCTGGGCACACAGAGCCAACTGCTCCGGAATAAGGAATCTCCAGGAGGACTGGCCAGCAGAGGAACACACCCCCTGATGGTGCTCCTGCCCAGCAGGGTGTCCTGTGGATCACAGGAGCTTTTCCCTGGCACTGAGGAGCCGCTCCCGAAGCGCTCCCGGGCAGGGGCTGGCACGTACCCGCCGTTGAGCGTGGGCGTGAGGCCGAACAGGGTGCAGAGCCCCACGGACATGAGCAGGGAGCTGAGCACCGTCACCACCGCCGCCAGCGCCAGGCCCCACTTGGACTTCACCATGTCGATCTTCCCTGGAAAACAGCGCCCAGCCCGGGTCAGCGGGGAAGGAAAACAGAAATCATGCAGATGGAGATGGGCTGCTCGAACTGCCTGGCTGCAGGAGGTCCCCGGGCATCCCCCGGCCCCAGGGGAAGGTGCTGCACTGCTCGTGGCTGAAATGCAGCTCCCAGCACACGGCTGGGACAGGACAGTGCTGGTTCAGAGCTCACACCAGTCCCAGCACTGCGCTGGGGTGGGAAAAACCAAACTGAAACGTGGCCAGAGAGGTCTAAACCCACCAGCTCTGAATAGGTGTTTGATCTGTCTGATAACGGGTGAAACAAACTGGGAAAAAGGCATTCCTGAGCGTCTAAGGTGACAGAAAACACCTGGGAAAGTATCACAGAATCATGGAATAGCCTCGGTTGGAAGGGACTTTAAAGATCATCCCTGCCATGGGAAGGGACACCATTCACCATCCCAGGACACTTCCAGGGATGGGGAAACACCTCCAGCTGGGGATGTGGATCACAAGGAGTAACTCCACACTGGCTAAGGGGGGAAAATCAGCAGGATCAGGTAAACAGTTAGGAATTCTCTCCATGACAGTTCAGGGTGAAATTCCAGCACCACCTCTGCTGCTGTGGTGCTGGGGGTGTGACAGACAGGAGCCTGCAGCCCGGACCCCGCACCCAACCTACGCGTGGAGAAGTAGATGTAGGCGAAGAGGATGATGTAGGTGGTGACGAGCGGGATCAGCTCGGCGATGCCGATCTCCTCCTTGAAGTGCACGTGGACCACGTTGTCCTCCCGCAGGCTGCAGTTGGGGCTGGGGTGCAGCAGCTTCAGGCGGGAGCGGAGGCTGCTCAGGAACCTGGGGGAGAGCAGCACGTCACCCACCCTGTCCCACAGAGCGGCTGGCAGCTCCTGCGGGAGCGCAGCACCAGGAGGAAGCTCCACGGACTCACACAGACCAGCAAAGTGTGGCTTTCTCCACCCCAGACCTGCTCCTCGCTGGCCCAAACCACCCAGACCTCAATTTCTGCCAAGGTTTGCTGTGCAGACTCATCAAAACTTCGTTTAAAGCAAAGGCTCGTTAACTGCAGTCTGGGCCCTGGGGAACAGAACACGCCACGGCCTCAAACACCCCCGGAATTTTCCCGGAATTGCAGAATTCTGTGTAAAAATGGCTGATGGAAGGCGCCACTCAATGGCCCCTGGGGCTCAGTGCTCCACAAGAGGAAGTTTTGACTCCTGTGCTGCCAATTCCATCCCAGGCATCCCCTGGGGAACTCTGTGAAGCTCAGAGTCCTCAGATCCATTTGATCCACGCCAGTTTGGCCAGCACTGCCAAAGTGTTTTCACCAGCTGAACCAGTGCTTACTGGAAAGCAAACCAGTCTGTGCACCAGGAACTGGGTCAAACCAGAGCCACTGGGCCTGGACGTCACCTGAACTCCCCCTGGCAGCTCTGGACGTTACAGACACTTTCTGAAGAGGAACTGAGAACTGGGAGTATTTTATTTCCTTAAACCACGGGAAGTTTTCTCCCCAGGAAAGCACCTCCAGAGATGCAAGACACTCTAAACGCCAGGGAAATGGAGGCTGAAGGAAACCATGCCAGGGTGAGAGTGGAGAAAGCAGCAGCTGAGCCCGAGCAGGCCTCACCTGGCGTCGTAGCGCTGCAGCCCCAGGGTGACGGTGTAGGACACCACGCGCCGCCGGTTGTACAGGTGCACCCCGCTGTACCTGCCGGGCAGCCCGAACAGCAGGTCTGCAGAGAGGGACAGCACGGAAGGGAACAACACTCAGAGCTGCTCCCTGGCAGCAGCAGCAGCGGGAATCGCTGCTGTTATCCCGCAGGACGTCCCGCGTTTCCCGCTGCTCCCACCCCGTGGATGGCGGCAGCTCCTCCGTGTGCTCCCACCCCAGCTGCTCAGAAACAGCCTTAAAGCAAACTTCCTTCCGGGTTACCAAGCCCCTTTTCAGACAGGTAATAGAATTCTTTATACACTTCCAGAACTTTGAAATTCCTTTAAAACCAAAGGATTCAGCCTGCGTTTAAACCGGCATTTCCTCTGGCATTGTGGAACCGCTAACGAGCCCACACACGGTCAGAGGGTGTTTTTATAATCAAGAGATAAAATTGCTTTTATGATATCCGTTGTCAGCTCGGGCTGTGTGCAAGGAACTACGAGACCCAAGGGAGCAGGATGGATGTGGATTTATCTGTGACAATGAGGCAGCCTTTGAGCGTGACAGAGGGAAAAGCCAGGCTGGAGCTTGGGTAGGGTGAGAGGAACAAAACCCCGCTATTTTTACCTGCAGAAAGGAGCCTGACTGAGTGATTTGTTCACTTCCCACAAATACAGATCAGGGCTCCAATACACATAAAAAATGAGAGACAACAAAGACTGAACAGCTTTGGTTGCTGTGAATGACAAAATGCTGCCCAAATTGGCACTGCCGGCAATCCAGGTGCTGGAATCAGCCAGGACGGAATAACAATGACGCTGCAGGCAGCCCTCAGCCTCCCTGGCTCCCCAGCCCCTCACCTTTGAGCGTGGCTGACGTCTGCAAGGTCTTTGGTTCATGCTGGTGGATGGTTTTGATGATATCTGGGTCGGCGTTGAAGCGCTCGCGGTCGTTCTGCCAGAAGTTGCCCGGGGACAGCAGCAGGCAGCCGTGCTCCGGGAGCAGGTTCCGCAGCTTCCGGAGCCCGGGCAGCAGGTCCGTCACCTGCAGACACACCTCCTCCAGGCTCCTGACGCCCGAGCTGCAAGGCAAACACGGGGCTCTGGGACCCGGCAGCGGCAGAGCTGCTGGAGAGGAGCGTCCCAGGGACCTGCGTCGGGTGTCACCGCTCTTCCTCCTCACAGGAACAGGACCTGGGGGTCCCTGAGCTCTGCGCAGGCTCCAGATCCCCATCAGCACTCCCCGGGTGTGCCTGAGCACTCGGCTCTCACTCCTCACCCATCCCTGGTGCCACAGGTTCATTTCCACATTAATACACTTCCACCCCACACAGCTCTCTCTGGAATCCTCCCAGACCTCACCCCTCTCCCCACACACGCAGCGGGGTGTTTTACAGGAATCCCGGCCAGCCTTCCTGCGGTGGATCCTCTGAGGGGCACAGAGTGCTCTGAAATGCTCCCGGGATTCAGTGTCTGCACCTGGGTGTGGTGTTTTCCCAACTGTGCAGAAAGGAGAATTTCCTCAGAGGTTCAGAATTCCGTACTGGTGTAACTGGTGTGAACTGGAACCCGTGTTTGATATAATCCTTATCAACCATGAATTCAAGCAAGACTCAAGGTGGGAAGGGTCAGTGCTGGGACAGACAAGAGGAACAGGACACCTCGCCCCGCCAGGAGCTGACCGGCTGCTTGTCACCTGCTCAGGTAACTCAACAGGACAAGTGTCCCGCAGGAGTTACTGTCCTTGTCCTGTAGGGAAAAACAGCGTTGCTCCCAGTTTTGGGTTTTCCTCATGAATGTATACAAGAAATTACAGAAAATCCAGGAATGTGATTTCTCCAGTATCCCAAAGTGTCTCTTGAGATTCCTTTTCAGTAGTGGGGATGGATACAGCATCGAATTTTGTAATGGTTCCATCTGGGAGATGCCAGGCCAGTGTTAACCCCTGGAGCCAGAATAATTCCTCACTGCACCTCTGACTGACAGACACCAGACAGAAATCTTCTGCGCATTTCCCTGGACAGCCTTTAAAATTCTTAATTGACGCTGGAGCTCAGACCTCTTTAATTACTCCCAAGGATGCTAAAAAGCTAAACTTGGGTTTTAAAAATAGAAAGGATCATTTAAGTGGCTTTAATGGAAAAGGTATTCTCTGTTTTACACTGCTGAACTCTGTTTGTGGTTACCTGGGGAAAAGGGAATGACTTCACCCACGTTTGTGACTGCGGGTCATGAAGAAAACATTTCAGGATCCGACATCCTTAAAGGGAAACTCTGGCAATTACCAGCCAGGGCTGTTTGGTCCTCTGGACCCAACAAAAACCCCAGAGTGATCTTCCTGGGAAGGGCAGGAAAATCAGTCTCTTAAAATGGCTCCAGTTTTACCTGTTTCTGCAGAAACGAACATTAAACAGTCCCCTGCGCCTCCTGCGGCCAAAAAGGGATAAATGAAGCAATTAAAGATTTAGAGCAAAGGGGCGTTATTATATTTAGGGTGCATTCTGCTCACAGCTCCCCTGTTTGATGGGTGATAAAAGCAGATGGGAGCTGTCATTTAGCAAATGATTATCAATTAAAGCTGACACAGAACCACTCCCGCAGCAGGCCCAAATATTTCAGTATCACCGCTCCACTGCAGGCAGCTGCACACGGAGGGGTGGCGGTTCGGGACAGGAAAGACGTGGGGTTTATGGTCCCGGTTCAGGAAGGACATAAACCCAAATCTGCACTCACGATAA
The DNA here is from genome assembly GCA_013400735.1 of Pomatostomus ruficeps. NCBI lineage: Eukaryota > Metazoa > Chordata > Aves > Passeriformes > Timaliidae > Pomatostomus > Pomatostomus ruficeps. The sequence continues at coordinate 55,666 of VYZT01030594.1, read as the reverse complement.
CACCTCCAAGTGTTCAGGGATATAAACACTGCCCCACCACTGCACACAACGCTTTAGCTGAGCTCCAGCAAACAAAACTCGGGAAGGAGCAGAGATTTATCAATCCACCGGTGATGTGTTGGTAGGAGGTGAGGGGGAAAGCGCAGTAAGAACAGCACGGGATATACAGAAGGGATAAATGGGATGGGGATAGCAGTGCCCTCAGCTGAGAGCCAAGGCCCCTCTAAGAGGGGGAATTCCTGGGAACCTGGGGGCAGCTGTAATTCCAGATGGAACCATTCCAAAATTAATGCTGTATCCACCCCCGCTACTGAAAAGGAACCTCAGGAGATACTCTGGGACACTGGAGAAATCACGTTCCTGGATTTTCTGTAATTTCTTTAATGAGGAAAACCCAAAGCTGGGAGCAACGCTGTTTTTCCTGGGGGCCACCCTAAAATAACACCCACAGAACCAACAGCACCTGACCCCTGGAAGAGAAATTCCCACCGAAGCTGTGGCACCAATAACCAACCACAGCAACTGCTGGATTTGTTCTCAATTCCCCACTACTTTAATGAAAATATTCAGATGATGGGAATTCCACACCAAATGTATTTTCCAGCAGCCCTCCTGCAGCTGCAGTGATGCTCCATCTGGAAGGAACGACAGCCCAAATCTGCACAGTGTTAAAAATCTCCATCAGCACTGTTGAGGTACGAGAGCACTCGAGTTTTCAGTTGTTTTGATTAACATCTGCACAAGATTTGTCCCCAGAGTGCTGCAGCGTATATGAATTATTGCTTTAGAATGCTCGTGTCTTCACTCTGGTTGTCACAGGGGCTGGAAAAGATTTCCCCCTAAATGTAACTTGAATTTCCATGGGATTATGGAATCAGTTTTGTGCGCCTCTTCCTGTCTCCGCAGGGCAAGGTATAAAATTCCCAACTGCCAGAGGCGGGAACAATCTGAGTTTCATTACTCCCCGGATTCCCCCGAGGCCAGAACCAGATTATTCTGTAGTTCGGGTTATTGCGGAATTCTCTAACACTTGATATAACGAGCAGGGATATGTGAGATGAGCTGCACTGAGGAACACGGGACCAAGAACCACGAATGGACGTGAAGGGACTCGCTGACCCTTCACTGAGCTCCTCCAGCCACTGCAGCTGAGAAATTAACCCCAGGAATGTTTCTTTAATCCTGATTTGCATCCCGTCTTTCCTAAGATTTTTAAGACTCAAGGGGTGGCGAACATCTGGTAACAACACCAGGGAAATTACTCGTTTGGATTGTCCCCAGCTGCCACGAACACTCTGGATTTAATGCTAAACCTTGTCGTTGTAGCTTTTTTAAGCAGCGATCATTATATGCATACATCTCTCTCTCTCTGTGTATAAATAAATAAATATAAATATATTAAAATACATAAATATACATAAATATATATGTATAAATATACCTATATAAAAATATATATAAATACAAAAATACATGTGTGTGTGTATATATAAATATATATACACGCACCCTGAGCAGGGACACTGCTTTGCTTTGTGGCTGAGTGAAGGAATCTGAACATTCTCCTCATTTCCATGGGAAGTTACATTTGATTCTTAATCACTGCTAATTCTTTTGCCAGCGTTATCACAGGTACCTGGATATCTGCACTGTAATCTTTTTACACTGTGGAGTAATTTTGATTAAGATCTTTCATCTGTTATTTCCTGTCTGTTTAATAAATAATTCATTTTTATAAAGACACCTCATTTGCCATCACTAGAACGCGTGGGCCAGAGGGAGTCCTTAAATTTAAACTGCTGCCAAAATCTGAGGCTAAGGCAGGGCTTGCCCAGAGCTCCCACTGGTGCTGGGACACTTCCCTCCATGGGATCCGGGGACAGGCGGGATCTGCTCAGGAAAGGTGGTTTGGGAAAGGTGATTTGGGAAAGGTGATTTGGGAAAGGCGGTTTGGGAAAGGTGATTTGGGAAAGGTGGTTTGGGAGAGGTGATTTGGGAAAGGCGGTTTGGGAAAGGCGGTTTGGAAAAAGTGATTTGGGAAAGGTGATTTGGGAAAGGTGGTTTGGGAAAGGTGGTTTGGGAAAGGCCAGGTGAGGAACAGAGACCAGCCCTGCCCGGCTCCGGCCTCGCACGTCACAGCTTCCAGGTGACAAATGAACTGAAGCTTTTGTAAAATCCCTCTCCAGAAGAGATTTCTTCTGTAGCAACTACAAAGCACAAGCGCAGAAATTCGAAAATGATGATTTGTCTTTGTGAACACTCACAGGAACACCCTGTGGCTGCACGGCAGGACGCCTGGACAGGTCTGAGCTATCAGAAGAAAGCACCGGAAAATACACTCTGAAAATGGTGTTTGTGGGGACAAACGCTTTGGGAAGGAGAATTTAAAGGAGCTGACGCAGTGACGCCTCTGGAGGAGCCAGATGCCCGTGGTTTGTGTTTTAGCAGCTCTGGAGCGTGGCAGGGATAACAGCTCACGCTGCAGATAAGCCCAGGGCCGTTCTTATCCGCGGGGCAGCGCTCCCAGCTCGCGTCCCTGCGGGATGCTGCGGGTGCAGGGTGACACCAGAACCCACAGCTGGGGCAAACCACGGACCCCCGGTCACTCCTGACTTTTACAGAGGTGAAAACACCCACAGCGTCTTTCTGCCCAGGTACCCTTAACAACCTTCAGCTCCCTCCTGTAATATAAAAGAAAATAAAATACATCTAATATAATAAAAAAGAATAAAAAGCAGAACACAAAACAAGCCAGCTCGCATATTAAAAAAATTATTTCTGCTCAGCTTTGTTACTGGCAACAATTAACAGGAACTTCGTGATGACTTTTGAGGTAACTGCAGAATTTATCTCGAAATGAGACGTTTCCTGAAACGCCCGAGCGCATCCCCAAAACGGTAACCTTGCCCCAAGGCTTAGGTCTAAATGCTGAAGCAATTTTCTGCCGGTGGTGTGAGTAACAATAATAAAAGCGATAATTTTGTTTCTGTGTTGCATCACTGCTCATCAAGGGCAGTGATAATGAGAATACAATGAGAAGACAAGGGAGATAATGAGAACACAACCCAGGCCCCGCAGCAAGTTGTTTCTGATTGTAATTGGCAACAGATTATTATCCCACAGGAGCGGCGAGGAGAGGGACGGAGCACACGGACAGAAGGTCAGTGCCAAGGCTGGGGGAGCTGGCAGGGAGAGGACAAACTGAGTGAATCTGTGCTGAAGAGCAAAACGGCATTTCTGAAACACGAGCTGGGGGTAAAGGATGGATCCCCAAAAGGACAAATCATCGGTTCGAGGAGCAGGGAGGACACTCAGAAATGATAAATTTAATACCCTTTCTTTTAACAGCACAAAGATCAAGACCCCATTTCAGGGTAAGAAGTTTCTGCTCTGAGGTGGGAGCTTGTCAGCTGGAAAGGACATTAATAAATCACCTCAATGTGCAAAATTGATGTGAGCGGCCACGAAAAACAGATTTGTGACCTCAGAGGTGTTTCAGGGAAAGCCTTTCCACAGAAAACACCTCACAAGTGAGACTCCTCTGACGATCTGACGGGTCTGCTCTCCCACCTCCAGGAATGTCACAGTGCCAAGGGAGGAGCCAGGAGGGCACAGGGAATGCTGAGCCTCTCACCAGAGCGAGCCCTGAGGTTTATGTTTGGTTTTTAACAAAGTGGGGTCTGGCTGGGGAGTGTGAGCTCCTCCTGGAGACACCTGGAAGCTGAGGAAAGCTGTTGTTGGATAAAGGCTGCGACAGGATAAAACCAAGCAAGAATAAAGTAGTCCTAGAAACAGACAAAGTGAAATTCAGAAGGTTCCTAAGCAGGAAATCCCAGCAGAGGCCCAGGAACTCCCTGTGATACGGAGCTGGCGTGGTGACGAAGGAATCCCGTGACTCTGAGCCTGTATCACCTTGCAGGCCCCTTCCAGACTGACCAGAAAATTCCTGAGGGTTTTCGGTGCCTTACCTGGAGCACGGGGAAGTTCTCCAGCACAAATGTGAACCGTCCCACGTGCAGGATGGATCCCCCGTCACCCATCAGTGCTGATCTCTCATTTCCATTAAATTCTGAGGCCATTACCAGCAGCTCCCCGGGCCTTACCTGTCCCTCAGGGCGTGGTTCCTGATCTCCTCCACCAGCTGGAAGACGCGGGACAGCGGCGACCGGAACACATCCACAGCCAGGAAGTTCTTCTGCCAGGGGGACACGGTGGCTTTGACGAAGATCTGCTGGATGTAGGCCACGGGAGCGCCGACGTACTGCGGGGAACGGGGCAGCGTGAGGCTGGGGCGGCGCAGAACGGCTTGGCCAGGCTCTGCTTTCCCTCCCAGATCAGAGGTGGAACGTGACAGGACTCAGCAGCGAGAGCAGGAGGAGTCTGAGTCTCTGTTTGCACTGTAGGACCTTAAAGCTCACCCACTCCCACCCCTGCCATGGCAGGGACACCTCCCACTGTCCCGGGGTCTCCAAGCCCCGTCCAGCCCGGCCTGGACCCCTCCCAGGGAAGGGGCAGCTCAGCGGGGCCGTGTCCCCCCCAGCCCCAGCAGGACTCACCCAGTCGGGGCGCTCGCCGGGCTCCCCGGGCTGCGTGTCCGGCCCCGGCGGAGCGTAGTCCTTCACCGGGGTGCTGAACTCCACGGGGCCCGTCCCCGGCAGCGGCAGCTTCAGCAGCGGGTAGCTGGGGGGACACAAGCAGCAAACACTCTCACTGTGCAGGCCAATGGACATTTTTAGACTTTTTTAGAGTTAAAAAATGACCGGGCACGCTTCAGCAAAGCCGAGCTGTGCAGGACAGGAGGCCCGACGAGAAGGCTTTGGCTTTCATGGGAACAGACTGGTATCCAAGAGTCTTTCACCCTGGGAAGGGATAACTGAAAGTCCTGGGAGAGAAAAGACCTTGCAGGGCTTCTCCTGGATTCCTCCGCCCAAGCTAATTGTGGCAAAAGCACTCAGAATGGCCCTGGCTCAATCACTGCGTGTCCCGCACAAACCCCAGACATTCCTCCGTGTGCTCCAGGAGCTGCTTCCCTGCCCCAAACCCTTCATAATCCTCTGCTTTTCCTCACTGAGACTGAAACGATTTCCAAAACTTGTCTTTAATGTCACTGGTCCTCAAAGGACTTTCAAGAGCAGCAGTGAGACACCAAAACCATGAAATTTTGATCTTCTTGCTTTGCCACCACAGCCTCCGGTGATCGTAGCTGCTGTCCCGTGACAGAGACTTTGAACCACTCAGAAGTGGGGCAACTGAGGTTCCAGAGGGTTTAAAATGGGATTTTTAACTCCCAGTGTTCTCAAAAGTGGTTAAAAGCCAATCAGCATTGAACTGGAGGGAACAGCAAGGCTGCTGATACAGAGAGATCCACAGAAAATCTGGAATTGTCAGCACCAAACTGAACTGGAGAACAGAACTTCAGTCTTTTTGTGGCCTTACAACTCCTGATACATTTTCCTGTTCGGAGATGAACTTTGTGGCAATATTGACACAATAAATATGAAGGCCTTGGAATTGTTTTCCTGCAAGGCTCTGCCCGCTTCATGAGGGAGCAGCCTGGATCACCAAAGGCCGTGGAGGAGCAAGCAGCATCTAAACACTTCACAGGCCTCAGAGGGAACAAACAGCTGGAAAAGAACAATGAAATCAAAAGCCAAGCTTGTCAGATTTGCTTTTATTAGTCTGACAGAAATACATCTCATTATTAGCATTTCCTTGTGCAAGGGCAGGGGAGAGAAAAAGGAATAATAAAATCAAGCGTTAGTGATAAACAAAGCAGACGGGTTCAACAGACGATTGAGGAGGATTTGTTTTTTCCCAAAATGATTTCAGTGTTGATCGTGCCCAGAAATCCAAGCAAAACACCTGAGATTCACACAAGGTGCTTCTGCAGAGGGGTATTCCCTGTGAGTCCCCGTGAGCTTGGAGGAGTCACAACAAACGTTTTTTTGTAGAATTTGAATAATTTACAATCAAGAGACTGAACCTGGACAGCCAAAGCCCTGCAGGAGCAACACGGGGCAACCCCAGGAGCAGCACTGGCTGGGGGATGGATGGATGGATGGATGGATGGATGGATGGATGGATGGATGGATGGATGGATGGATGGATGGATGGGTGGATGGATGGATAGATGAGCAGAGGAGAAGGACTTGGGGGTTCTCGTGGGTGAGACAGGGCCCAGCCGTGTGCCCTGGGCTGATCCCCAGCGTGGGCCGTGGGAAATGGGGAATTCTGCCCCTCTGCCCCACCTGCAGGACCTGGAGCTGCTGGAGAGAGCCCAGAGGAGACCCCGGAGCTGCTCCAGGGCTGGAGCCCCTCTGCTCTGGAGCCAGCCTGGGAGAGCTGGGAATGTTCCCCTGGAGCAGGGAAGGATCCAGGGAGAGCTCCGAGCCCCTGGCAGGGCCTGAAGGGGCTCCAGGAGAGCTGGAGAGGGACTGGGGACAAGGGATGGAGGGACAGGACACAGGGAATGGCTTCCCAGTGCCAGAGGGCAGCCATGGATGGGATATTGGGAATTGGGAATTCCTGGCTGGGCTGGAATTCCCAGAGCAGCTGTGGCTGCCCCTGGATCCCTGGAATGCCCAAGGCCGGGCTGGCCGGGGCTGGGAGCAGCCTGGGACAGTGGTGGCACTGCGTGATACAGAAATAATTATAAAGATATTTATACACACACCCTCACCTCCCCAGGGGCTGTGGGTGCAGCCAGTCCTGCAATTCTTCAGGAGCAGAACCCGTGTTTCAGTTAAATAACAAACTCCTGTTTAATTGCCCTAAACCTGGTGCAGAGCCATCTGCAATCCTTACTTGAACTCAAAACTGTTCTTCAGAGTGACACTGGGATTTCAGGTTCACCCCGATGGCCACATTTCCACGTATCACCTGTTCCTCTCTGGGCTGGGGTCAGACAGGGTCTGTGGTACCCTCATTCCTGGGAAAAATGCAGATCCCAATGCAAATCTATTCCAGTGGGATGAGGAAAATGAATGTCACCTACAAAGGGATTTACAGTAAAACAAGAAAACTCTCCCCCTAATGTGGAGACTAACTTGGATTTTCAGACTTTAACACTACAGAGTGAGAAGGAGTCACAGGAATTTTTGCTTTGGGTATTAATTTATTATCAAACCCAGAGACGCTGTGTCGTGTCTGTCAGTGTCCACACAAACCCTTCCAAGGGTAAAGGCACCCAGGGCAACCAGACCAGACTCTGCGGTGACTTTATTCCCTGCACAGCCACTGCCCTCACCTGCCTGAGGCCGGAACCCCTGAGGGATAAACTGTGCAGCTTGAAGCTTTATTTCAGCTTTTAAAAAACTGTCTGCACACAAAAACGGTGGGGTTTGACTGATGTGAGGGGGAGAGAAACCACAATAACTGAGAGGATTTCCTCTGCAGCAGAATTCCACAAGCTCTCCTTGATTCCAGGCACAGGAGGGAGGACCAATTCACCCCTCTCCTTCTGAGGAACTCAGGATAGAGGATCCACTCTTGTTTGCTGGAACACCTTTATTAACCACGTTTCAGGCTGAGGAACGTGGAGCGGGTCAGTGGTGGCTCCGGCAGTGCTGGAGAACGGCTGGACTCCATGGTCTGAGAGGCCTTTTCCAGCATCAGCAATTCCATGATTCCATGATTTCCCTGCTCCGTGCTGGTTTCACACCAGCTGCAAACCCTGCTCGGGCTCCCTGACCAGCCCTGCTGCACAGAAACGTTGCCTAAATGAGTTTCTGCCTCAATGCTGGGCCTTGATTTTTCCCCACCAGCTTCAGGTCGTTCTTCACTTATTTTTAACAGGGATGGCTGGGATCCATCGGTGAAACCACCCCAGGAAAGCGGAGTGATTCCGAAGGGCATGGATAGCTCAGCTCCGGCAGTAAATCCCTGCCAAGGACCGTCCCTGAGTCCCCAGCACGCGGCAAAAGGCATCACTGCCAGCAGGGAATCCCTTCACTGCCACACTGACCTGCCGAGGTGTCGCACCACTGTGGGGCAGTTCTGACCTAATTAGCACAGCCACAATTACACCTCATTATCAGTTAATGCAGAGCAGCTCAGAACAGGAACTGAAACACCCCCAGAAACGGCTTCTGCAGAGGCACCAAGAACTTCAGCTGCACCCCAGCTCCCTCCCAGGACTCCCCTGCTCTCCAGGGCTGTCATCGTGTTCTTACCACCTGTCTCTCCCAGGGCCAGGATCGGCTTTGCTAACGAGCTCCTGGAACTCGTTAAAGAAAACAGACTCTTCACGCCTGATGGCGTCTTGGACGGATTTCTGCAGCCTGGAGGAAACCAGCCACTGCAGAATCCTCGAGTACTGGCACTCAGGGATGCAGACACTGCCACAAATCCACAGTTCCAGCTGGTCTGGAGGCTCAACTCCCTGCTCTGAGCAATGACAGGGCAGGTCCAGGTGCTGATCCAAGGTTCCCAAGCGCACGGAGAGCTGCTGGTGACGCCGACTGGATTTCCTCCTCCCCGGGAAATCCTGAATTTCGTGAGGGAATAAGCACGTTCTGATCCTTCCCAAAACACAACATTCTGTGGGTGAACATTTCACACTGCCTGGGAGAGCTGGAAAAAGGAGCTTGAGCCCACCCTGGGAAGCCATTCCCAAGCAGGAACGAGGTGTGACAGAGTGACACCCGTGGGACTCTGGTTTGGCTTTGCTGGGTGCAGCTTTCGGTGAAGAAACGCTGCTGGAAAGCTGCACCTGGCAAAGCTGGAGCCGAAAGACAGAGCTGCTACTTGCAGTCACATCAAAGACAGACAAAATGTAGGAACCACTCAGCTGGGCCTTGTAAAGCTTCGTGTTCTACAGGACAAGAGACCTGAGAATCAAACTGTCCCTGACACTTAAAAGGATTCACGTGGAGCAGTGAAAAACCAGAAGGCAACACCCTGACACAACTCCTGCTCACAGCCACGAAGAGTTCCAGCCAGGAGAAGCCACCTCGGAGGCTTTTCCTGTGTGAAAATCCTCCCTCTGACAACGTTTTAACTGAGGTGTGAAAGCTGCCCCTGGTACCATCACAGCTCAGAGGAAATGCTGTGTCTGTGGTAACACACGTGAAGGGAGCTTTCCTGCAAATCATCACATCGGGTTTATTTTGCCCAAAACAGACGAGGGAATGAAGCCCTGCGAGACAGAATCTGTACAGGCACACGTGTGCATGGTCTGGGCACAAAGGCCTGCTCAGCCCTGCTGGAAATGATTCCGAGCCCGTGTGACGCTCCTGGGAGTGAGATTATATCCCTGGCAAGCTCGGGATCCGAATGAGGGTCCATAAGGAGAGCGGGGAATTTACCAAACCCCCACACGGGCGTGCCAAGGATGAAACAGAAGAGTGTGGGCTCCAGGGAGAACAGCACAGGCAGGTGTGCAGAGAGAGATCAGCTTTCCTTCTCCCCATTTTTAATTCATGGGTTTGGAGTCCACCACCAGGTGCTGGAGTGTTGTTTTCATCTCATTTATTGCTTCACTTCACCTATTCAATTAGTTCTTACCAAACCAGATGAAGATATTTCATATCCCTGTTGTTTCTTTTGTCCCACAAAAGGAGAGGACAAAACTGATAAAGTCTAAATAAAAAAAGAGCTTCTGGGTGGGCCCAGAAAAAATATTGCGAAGAACCCCCTCCCCAGCCCTGTGTGACGCAGATCCAGGACTCACCAGCAGGCCAGGATGCAGAGAGCAGTGAAGAGGATGATGGGGATGGGGTAGGAAGCACAGAGCAGCCCGTGGTTGTAGAACGCCCGCGAAATCCTCTCGCGCAGCCTTTCAGTCAGGGTCATCCTCGGCCGCCCTCACCTCGATGCCATCCCGGGATTCAGCAGGGGCTCGGGCAATTCCACCATGGGCACCCCCAAAGGGAAGGCACTGGGTCCAGCTGCGGAGTGCAAAGGGAAAAACATTAATAAAGAAAAGGGAAATTAACGTTATCAGCTCGATTCAGAAAGATCTCCGGTGCTCAGGAAGAAATGAGGGTGGAGAGGCCCTGGCACAGGGTGCCCGGAGAAGCCGTGGCTGCCCCTGAACCCTTCAAAGTGTCCCAGGCCAGGCTGGACGGGGCTTGGAGCACCCTGGGATCATGGAAGGTGTCCCTGCCATTGCAGCAGTGGAACTGGATGATCCTAAGGTCCCTTACAGCACAAACCATTCTGGGATTTCTTGGTTCTATGAAATGACTGAGCAGATCTCAACCTCACTGTGAGGACTGGACCATCCCTGCTCCACGAGGAACTCAGGAACAATGAGGACATGCTGCTCCTGGGGCAAAAAACACCAAAAGTGGCTCTCTGACCAGCCTCAGCTGCCAACAGCCGCTCTGGGGAGGAGTACAACACTGGCAACAATTTCTGGTCATTTCAAGGAGGAAAACTTTGTATTTCCTCTCTTCACCTGCTGTCCAACGGCGGCACTCGGTCAGAAAACAGGGAGCATTCCAAAGCCAATGTTCCCTTATCGCCCGTGGGGGGCTGCACATTAAAATCTGCCGTCTTTATTTGCTTTATGCTGTGACAGAGCTCAGAGGAGCGAACAGCAGGAACTGTTCCCGCTCCAAGCCGTTTCAACAAACAGAGATTATCTCAGCCAAAATAAACCTGCTGATTGCAGGACAAATGTTAAAGGAGGATTCCTCGCCTTTTGCAGGGCTGCAAATCCAAGACAAGGTTTGTCTGGAAGCACGAGGGCACGGGGATGCTTCCACCTGGCAGCACCACAGGTGACATTCCTGGTTCGCTTCAGGTACAAGAGCTGGACACACCTCACAGAATCCCGGGATCCCTGAGGCTGGAAAAGCCCTCCAAGGTCACTGAGTCCATCCTGTCCCCAATCCCCACCTTGTCCCCAGCCCAGAGCTCTGAGTGCCACTTCCAGGAATCCCTGGGACACCTCCAGGGATGGGGACTCCAGGCCTGAGCGCCCTTTCCATGGGGAAACTCCTGCTGATGTCCAACCTGAGGCCGTTCCTTCTCCTCCTGTCCCTGTCCCTGGGAGCAGAGCCTGACCCCCCGGCTCCAGTGTCCTGCGCTCCTACAAACCCAAGGCTGACCAGCAGAAGGAAGAAATGCAGAACCTCCTTTTGCAGGAAAAATCAAATCAAAGTTGCCACTTTTCCCAAGACAAAAGCTTTAATCTCACTCAACAATAGCTACATGTTCCAAATACTTTACATTTCTGCCTGAAAGGCTTCGCAGCCTTCCCAGGAGCCTCCCTGGGCGCTGAGGGCACAGCGGGTGCTGCTCAGACAGCTCAAGCCCACCATGAGCTTAGAGGAAAAACGAACAAAGGTGCAAAACTTCTCCCTTTCTAAGACACAGGCACCTGGGGGTTTATATACCCAACTCCTCAGTTTTCCACAAAACGTTCTGGAATCAGGCCTTGGCATTAGGTGTAATAAAAACACACAGCTGAGCTAGTGAAGCCTGCAGGGGGGAAAAATCCATAATAAATCCCCGTTCCATGGTATTTTTCTTGCACTTCAATATACACAATAATTTGCTCCATCGTGTTGTATATATCTAAGCCTCCAATGGGAATTTCAATTTCAGCGTTTTCCAGTTACAACCCCGAGCTTGGCAAAGCAGGAACAGACCCAGCATGGTCCTTCTGCCCCCCACTGCCTCCTTTTCCAGCATCCCACCAGGACCTGCACGTCCCAGGGCTGGCCTGCCTGTCCACCCCGGCTCTGCAGATGGGAACAGCTCAGCCCCGCAGCAGACCCGGGATTTGAGGAGCTTTCCTGCCAAGGCTGTGTCTGGGGAAGGACAGGGGAGGAAAGAATGGCAAAGAAGGAAGAATTGACTAAAAATGAGAATTTATAAAGGTCACTGGGTTGGTGAGGGAGCAGCTCAATGGGATGCTCGCACACCTGAGGGCCAGGTGGGCCATGGACCACCAGCAGCAAGGGAGGGGCCACCAGCAGCAATTCCCCATCCTGGTGCTGCAAGGCACTGCCCTGTATCCATCCCCCAATCCATCAATCCCACACAGGCTCCTGGGGGATCAGAGAAAAGTTTCCTGCTCCTGGAGATGCAGAAAACAGATGCTGGGTCACTCAGAAAAACACCGAGGATTTTCTCACTCTCAGCTGGGCCCTGGAGGTGGCTCAGGGCTCCGATGCTCCGAGCGATCCCTCGCCGGTGTCACTGCCACGGGAGCTCCCAAATCCCACCATCCCCAAAGGCAGGAGGGGAGGGGGAGAGGCACGGATCTCAGGAACTCTCCTCAGCGAGCAGGGATTGCCCCCCAGTGAGGGCCAGGAACATTCCCGGCACTTCAGAGGTGGGAAAACAAGAGCCACGCTGGAGACAAGCCTCCTTCAGAGAAAGGCTGCACAATGGGCTCTAACACCAGGGTCCCGCTCTCCCCTGGCATTCCCATGGGAAGAATAACGCGCTTTGTGCTGCCAGAGCGCGCCGGGGTCACGGGGAACAGAACACTTCCTATGGGAAAATCCCAGCCCGGCTCTCACCCCGGGGAGGCCGCTGCCCGCAAGGGGTTAATCCCAACACTGGCTCCGGAGCGGCCTCGCAGCCCCAAAGGGATTGTCCTTCACAGAAGGGGCCCTTTCCATGTTCCAAAGGTAGAAAACGGCATTTCTGAGTCCCTCCACTCCAGCTCTGCGCAAAGTCTGACACAAGTTTTTGAATTAGATTTCAATCCCCACAATGTGCAAACTCACTTCATTTTGCCTGTTCTGCCTCGCTTTGCCCCACTTCTTTTAGCCTGTTCTCCTCCCTGTACAACATTCATTCATGTTTTGAGTTTAAAAATACAGAGATTATCTGGAAGAGGCCCCTTTTTATAAGTGGTATTTCACTCATGTTCCATATTATTAACATCTCTTGAAATGCTGGAGTAGCAACAGCGACAAAGACTCAAAACACTTCAATAATCTCTACATGCCAGATAAAGTTATCTGCTCCAAAAACAGGGGCTGACATCCAAAATCAGTTTCCAAAATGGTTTTCAGGACATTTTTGAATTTTTCACCTCAGTTAAACTCCTGCTTTGGAATTCATTCATTGCATGTGGTTTCCATCCTTTCTTCCTCCCCAAAATACTCCCGAGGGCACCAGACAACAACTTGTTGCTGTGGATGACGAGACAGGACGTTCCACGTGCAGAGCCACGAAACACAGAAGTTTGGGATTTGTGACAAAAATAGAAAATACCCAAATTTAGGAAAAACCATCATTTCAAAGTTCATTCCTCTTGCTGCATCCAGCCAAGGGAAGCTCCCTTGCACATGAAGAACAGAGATTCCAAACACAAGGAAACGTTTCCCAATCCCTTCTTCTCCACCATAAAATTCTTGTCCAAGCCTGCACAGCTGGGAATGATCCGCCTCCACAGTCACGGATCCCAGAATGGTTTGGGTGGGAAGGGATCTTAAGGATCACCCAGTTCCAGCACACGGGGTGTGATGCACACAGGGAAAATAATGTCCTGGGATCCTGATCCTTAATTGACGTGATGCGGTGTAAAAAAGGGAATTGTGTGTTGGGAATTGTTAAGAATGGAATGGAACCAGGATGGAAATCCATCCTCACACGTGCTAAGTGCTACACTGGGCATTCCTCGTCCTCCTCATCCCACAAGGGACACGCAGGAGGACTGGGACAGGTGCTGAGAAGCTCCAGGGTGATCAGAGAGCAGCTTGGGAAGGCTTTTGCAGCTGGAGCAGATTTTATCAGTGAGCGGACACCAGGCGGCCCCAGGAAGGCCCGAGGAAGCGGAGCAGGAAAGGGCTGACTGTTATCCCGGGATAACTCGGCACCAAACCCGCTCCAGAGCGGCAGCTCCGAATAAACACGGGGCTAAGCCGGGGAAATCACCTCCCCAGGACACCGTCCCTGTCACACGGGTTACGCAGCCAGCAGATAAATCCCGGGAGGAGCAGCCACGGGCACTACTGAGCAAAGGCAGGGACCCCTCTGGCTCCAGGAGCCCTCAGCAGGAGCCACTTGTCCTGTCTGTCCCACAGACCGGGCTCGTTCACCTCAGGAAGCAGCCGGGGACCCGGAGAGGCCGGGAGCCTGCCCTGGCAAACCTCCTTATGCAATGCATCCCACGTGATCCCTTTGGAATAATCTCCTCCGTTTTGTTTATCGATGCAGCCGCGCTACAAGTGGCCGGGGAATCACTTTCTCCTAAAAATACCAGAGCCTGATGCAACAGCCCCGTGCGGTTACAGCTCAGAGCTTCCCCACAAAGCCAGCGGTGCAATCCCACCGCTCCCCTCTCCTGGCCCTACAGCCCAGCCCAGTGGCAGGGACACCAGGGACTCCATCGATCCTTCACTCGGGGCTGGAGCTTGCCCAGCACAGACCTGCAGTGCTCTTCACGGAGTATTTCTACTCGTGCCGTTTTCTAACCCTCTCTACCAGACCAGGGCCGACATCTCAGCACAAGCCTCTTGTCTGGGGTATAAAACAGGAAAAACGCTTTGGGATCGTCCGCCTGGACTTGTGCAAAGTCTTGGGGTCCAACAGCAGAAGGACGTGGAGCTGCTGGAGTGAGAGGAGAGGGCTGGAGCCCCTCGGCTCTGCAGCCAGGCTGGGAGAGCTGGGAATGTTCCCCTGGAGAAGGGAAGGATCCAGGGAGAGCTCCGAGACCCTTGCAGGGCCTGAAGGGGCTCCAGGAGAGCTGGAGAGGGACTGGGGACAAGGGCTGCAGGGACAGGACACAGGGAATGGCTTCCACTGCCAGAGGGCAGCCGTGGATGGGATATTGGGCAGGAATTGTTACCGGTGAGAGTGGGGAGGCCCTGGCAGAGAAGAAGCTGTGCCTGCTCAATCCCTGGCAGTGCCCAAGGCCAGGCTGGATGGGTTTGGAGCAGCCTGGGACAGTGGGAGGTGTCCCTGCCCCTGGAGGGAATGGACCAATTTGGTGTTTAAGGTCCCGTCCAACCCAAGCCATGATTCTCCTGTCCCACGTCACTCATGAACCGGTGACTTTGTCTGACCTGTGCTCGGAGCCCTTTCTGGAGTTTCCAGCACTGCTCACACTGGGGACGAGCAGCAAAGAGCCCAAGGCCCCCTCACTCCCCACGGGAGCCCGTGAGTTACGCAAGCTCCAGCTGAGCCCAGGACAGCTCCCGTGCATCACACAAGGCCATCGCCTGAAGGACACAACATTCCTCACCCTGCCTGCGGTGACAGCCCCTTCTCCCACTGCCTGTCCCTGCCTGGGCACCGTCAGGGACCCAGAGTCAGCAGTGACAGCTCAGAGCGACAGGGAGGGACAGGGCTGCAGGGGGCTCTGCCCCATGGCCCTCACTCAGAGGACAACGAGCTGTCCTCATATTATTCCCAACGGGTGTTTATCCAATGTCCCCAAGTTATTCCCAATAAGTGTTTATCCAATGTCCCCAAATTATTCCCAACAGGTGTTTATCCAATGTCCTCAAATTATTCCCAACAGGTGTTTATCCAGTGTCCCCAAATTATTCCCAACAGGTGTTTATCCAGTGTCCCCAAATTATTCCCAACAGGTGTTTATCCAATGTCCCCAAATTATTCCCAACAGGTGTTTATCCAGTGTCCCCAAATTATTCCCAACAGGTGTTTATCCAATGTCCCCAAGTTATTCCCAACAGGTGTTTATCCAATGTGCTCCTAAGCAGTGGGAGAAGTGTCCGCAGGTCCCAGGTTTGGGACAGGGTTTGGTAACTTTTTCCCTGTGTCCCTCCCTGCTATTTCTGTTCCCAGTGGGCACAGCCAGCCAGCCCCAGCAGTACCCAGAACCTGGAATTGCTGAGGCTGGAAAAGCCCTCTGAGTCCATGGAGCCCAGCTGCTCCCGCAGTGCTGCCACGGCCACCACCACCGATTTTCACACTCAAACCTTCACCTCCCCCTTCCCACACACACAGGAGGCCACCAGGCTCCTTTAATCAGGGATTACATCTCATCCATTATCCTGGTGCCTGCAGCCGGCTATTTTTGCTGGAATCCCAACCTCACGGCTGTCCTTCCTCATCACCAGCCACGGTTAATTGCTCAAACCCGTTTCCCACTCCTGAGTGGCACGTGCAGCCCTTCCGTGCTTCATGCCATTGGCAGCTTGGACACGCACAGTCTGTTCTGCCGCTTCAGTGATGGGTGAGAGCCCAGAGCCCCTCTGAGCACACGCAGGCCCATTAACCAGGGTGTTACTGCTCTGAATACATCCATTTAACCACGATTTTATCCATCGCAGACTGGCACCTCCTCAGGCTTTGGGTTTGTTTCAATCTCACCTACTCCAGACTCCCATTTGGATAAAAATCAAAATTCAGAAGATTCACGACACACAGCCAGAAATAGCCCTGGTGTCTCTCATCCTGGAAAGAGCAAACCCACCTTGCCAAGGGAGTACCTGTGGCAAAACAGCACCGGTTATTCCACACTCCCTGTGCTTTCTCAGGTGCTGTTCAGCCATTTCCCACCTGCTGCAGGACTTTGGGATGACTGCTACTCCCCATCCTCCCTGTCCCACTCCTTCACCCACAACTGCTCGCTCTCCTCCAGGCTTTAAAACATCACCGCCTTTCCACGTCTCCAAAGACGCCTCCTGAAGCTTTTCAAGGCTTTTTTAGCCCGCGCTTGGAGCTCACAGACAAAAATACCTCCCTGGAACGACAGCTTGCAAAGCTGCTCTTTCCTTTTGTAGCCTGGCACTGCCACCAGTTGCTCACCAAGAGTCAAAAGGTGCCGAACGCTCCAGTTCTGGGGATGCCAGATATTGAGTTCTGTTCTTTCCTTCACCACCTTCCCACCGTGAGGACATTCCCAGAATAATTCTGTGTCCCTTGGTGCCCTCTGACAGCCGGGTTTGATTCTTATCTTAATCCTCCCTTTGTGGCCTCGCTGCTCTTCAAAAGAGGAACGGAAACACCTCTGGGTTTGAACAAGCCCCGCTGCAGGAGTGCTGAAAGCAACGACAGATCAGCGCTTTCATGATTTCTGCCCAGCTCCACTCTGCTTTTGCGAGGCAAAGTTCACCTGGGAAGCACCGGGAGCAGCCATTCCCCATCCCAACACATCCTGTGGAGATTCACCCTCTTCCTCAATTATCTCTCACCTCAGCCAGCGAGCATCTGAACTGAGCACTGAACCGAGCACGACTCCTTCCCCGTTTCTCTCTCTAGGCCTGCGGCTCCTCTCCCTGCAGAGGACACATTTCCTGGCTCGAAACTCCAGAACAGAAATCACCACCGGGGGTCAATGACCAATATTGGGAAATAAATCCAAAACCAAACCAACCTGTTCAATGTAGGCCAACACATTCCGTCTGCATGGTTTGGGGTTTATTTTGGAAACAAACTCAAAATTCAAGGTCATGTCTGAATACCTGAACTGCACCTTCTCTGCAGCTCTTTTTTAAGGGATGTGCCAGGACAGAGGTGTCCATGCTTCACTGCACGGTTTGGCAGGGCAGGGACAGCTAAGGAGGACAGAAACGCCTTCCGAGTGCCCAGGGCAGGCAAACGCTGTCCATGGAAGGAATTCATTCCTTTTCCAGAGCCCTGCTTGTGCCAGGTCCCTGCTCCAGCCCCGGGAGCGGACAGCAGGTTCCCAAAACCCTTCCCAGGTAAACGACATCCAGGTAAACGCTCCAAGCAGAATTCTGCGTTTGCCAAACCCACAGCCCACATGGGATCTGTTTGTGTCCTCAAGAAAATCCCTCCAAAACCCCCTGAGAAACAACTTCTGGTACCATTAAACACCCCCTGAGAAACAACTTTCGGTATCATTAAACACCCCCTGAGAAACAACTTTCGGTATCATTAAACACCCCCTGAGAAACAACTTTCAGCACCATTAAACACCCCCTGAGAAACAACTTTCGGTACCATCGCACACCCCCTGAGAAACAACTTTCGGTACCATCGCACAGCCCCTGAGAAACAACTTTCGGTACCATCGCACACCCCCTGAGAAACAACTTTCGGTACCATCGCACCCCCTGAGAAACAACTTTTGGTACCATTAAACACCCCCTGAGAAACAACTTTCGGCACCATCGCACACCCCCTGAGAAACAACTTTCGGTACCATCGCACACCCCCTGAGAAACAACTTTCGGTACCATCGCACAGCCCTGCAGCACAGTCCAGCTACCACCGGCAGGAGCTTCCTGACTGACTGTAATTAGAGCTCGGCCAAACGAGGTTTACCCGTTCACACTATCATCCTGTCATTTCCCTGAAACACACGTGGTGGGAGCGCACAAACCAGCGGCCGCCCCGTTTCAGAGGGAGCACTGGGGGCGCAGCACCGGCCGGGTCCCTGTGAAGTGCAGGGTTTCCAAAACTCATGGATTTGGCAGGAAACCAGAGCTGTGCCCTTGGCTCTCCGGGGAACACGTTTTCCACACAGACCCAGCTAGAGCTGTGTTTCCACCCTGCACTCTGGAATTCTGGAATCTCTGGCTGCCAGTCGTGTAATTACCAGGGATCCCCTCGCAGGCAGGATGTGAAGGATGACAAAAGGGAGACAAACACTACAATTCTGACCATTTATCCATGAAATAAAATGCAAAAATTAAGGCATAACCCTCAGTTATGTATTTCCCTGCATTGTTCCCTCAGAAATAACCCCCCAAAGCTTCAATCAGGACAGTTTCCATGGTTCAGGAGTCGGCATTCCCAGATCTCTGGGGCTTGGGAAGGGCCCCAGAGGGACACAGCGCCTGTAAGGTGAGGCACCTGCCCGGGATTGGTTTTCCCCAGGCTCTGGGTGACAGCAGGGACAGCGGGCAAGGCTGAGCACTGCCAGGGCTCCCGGCCCCGAGCAGGAGCCTCTGGCATCCCCAGCACCACACGGAACCAAACATTTTCCTTCCCAGCCATCACCCGCTAGGAAGCCGGGCTCGGGAGATCACTGCGCTCTTTCTTCCAGACGGAGGAACGATCCCGAAATTCCTCTGTCAGGCAGCAAGTCGCGCAGTCTGACTCGGACACACTGTCTTTTGTAAACAAACCAACTATTATTCCTTCATCACAATGCTCCATACAAGATTAATTCAGATTTTTCCCAAAGCACCGCAATCCTGCCCGCCTCCCCAGTGCCCACCACGCTCTCGCTCCAGCTGAAATCGCTCTTTTCCTAGAAGGAGAACTTCATTTTTTCACAGTTATGCCAAAAGGCCACGGCTGTTCTGAGCCATCGGGGCTGGGTCTTCACCTGAGGACGTGAATTAAAAGATTTTCTCCAAGACAATTCCCTGTTTTTCCCTGTTCTGGATACCTTGGGAATTGCCAGCAACACTTCCAGGCATGGGAACAGCAGCTGCACCACCACGGAACTGCTCGGTGCTCCTTAAGCCTTTCCTTCCTGCCCTTCAATGCACTGCACAGGGGGGAGAAAGGGATCCAAAGGAATTATCATCACTGATATTAGAGCCAAGGAATGCCTGGAGAGCTGCTCTGCACCTCCCTCCAGTGTCACAAGTCACCCCGAGCTCCCCAGCCCAGGGGACTGTGCCCCCATGTCCGGCCAGAACTCCCCAGAGAAAGTCCCTGGTGAAAGGGGACAAAGGTGCCTGCAGCTCCCCGGCCTCGAAAGCATTCCCAGCACCCCGGATCTGCTGGAAGTGCTGTGCTGCTGCTCCTCACCGACTCCATTCCACCGCAGGCAGGTAATGCTATTTTTGTTCCTCCAGCCGTACCTGTTCTACTTTTTAAATTCTCATCAGGGAAAAAAAGGAGTTTTTGGTGCATAACGATCCAAACTCTGACGCCAGACAGGCCCAGCAACCCCCTGACTGAAAATAGTGTTGAGTAACTCAGTGAGAGCCTGACTAATTCATTCATCACAGGATTCTGACACGTAAAATACTATTTTAACACTCCCGAGACAAAGCCTGATTGTTCTTGGCTCTTTTGGGATGTTATATTTGAATCACGATTGGAAAAATAAACCGTGCCAAGCTGCACCTGGAATCACGGAGCAGAGCTGGTGTGGGGGGAGCTCCTGGGGCTGTGTCACGTGTCCAGGGAACATCCCGGGGTGTTTTCCTCCCTCCCCAATCCCAGCCGGCTAATCTCCTTTCTGCATTACACAACAGCTCGTGTAATCCCAAATTCACCACCCACCCCGGTCCTGCCCTCGCAGCCCTGATTCACGGAGAGGGAGCTCACGCCTCATCGCGGCCCCTTGCACGAAAAGAAACTCGGTTTGTCTTCCAGCAACCCGGAAAAACACGTGGATGCCGCATTCAGGGAATTCTGGCACTCCGGCCAAAAGCTTTCCCAAGCCCTTTCCTCGGGGTTCTCCCAAACACAACCCCAGGGCTGCCTCAGCATTCCAACAGCTCCTGGCTCATTCTATTAAAGATAATGTAAAGATGTTAATTCTGACTCACACGAGCAAACGGACTCCTAAATTTTGACCAAATCCCAAAGTTTAGGGCAATTCAGGGCCGAGATAACTGCTGAGAGCACAGAGCCGAGTCCCCAGAGACCCAGAGCAGCGAATCCTTCTGGTTCTGAAGCGTTCAGTGACCCTGCGCCAAATCCCATCGAGTGTTTCATTCCCCCGTTCCATCATATTTTACATATTCCATCTTTTCAGCCCTTTCCCATAAAACATTTTCTCCTGATCCTGCAGCAGAGCTGATCAACTCTTTCCCTCCTCTCCCCCTCTTCGCTTGGCACCTTCAATACCCCAAAACTTCCCCCATCTCTCTGTCGCTTCCTGAATATCGACCGAATTCCAGAGGCAGGTGATCTTCCTGAATATCGACCGAATTCCAGAGGCAGGTGATCTTCCTGAATATCGACCGAATTCCAAAGGCAGGTGATGATCCCGAGGGACGAGACTCTCAGCACAGAGCCCCACGGCAGAAAACCTTTATGGCACCAACAGACCCCGTGGAATAAAATACTCCACATTCCCGTCATTCCCTGTGCAAACTCCCTCATTTTAATCCTTTTCCACACAGCATCCTCTCCTTGTCCTGCTGCACAAGGGGACTTAACCCTTTCCCTCTGCTCGCCCCTCTTTGCTTTACACCTTTTAACCAGAGTGCTGGGTTCCACATTCCCGTCATTCCCTGAACATGCTCCTTCATTTTAATCCTTTTCCATACAGCACCTCCTCCTCGTCCTGCAGCACGGGGGGATTCAACCCTTTCCTTCTGCTCGCCCCTCTTTGCTTTACACCTTTAACACCCCAAAAACCGGAGTGCCGGGCTCCACATTCCCATCATTCCCTGAAAATGCTCCCTCATTTTAATTCTTTTCCATCTCCTCGTCCTGCAGCACCGTGGGATTTAACCCTTTCCTTCTGCTCGCCCCGCTCTTTGCTCTGCACCTTTTAACGTCCCCAAAACTTGAGTGTCGGACTCCGCATTCCCACCATTCCCTGTGCGCGCTCCCTCATTTTAATCCTTTTCCATCCTCTCCTCGTCCTGTTGCACGGGGGGGATTTAACCCTTTTAACCCTTTCCCTCTGCTCTCCCCGCTCTTTGCTTTGCACCTTTAACACCCCAAAACCGGAGTGCCGGGCTCCACATTCCCATCATTCCCTGAAAATGCTCCCTCATTTTAATTCTTTTCCATCTCCTCGTCCTGCAGCACCGTGGGCTTTAACCCTTTCCTTCTGCTCGCCCCGCTCTTTGCTTTATACCCTTGGAGTGTTGGACTCCACATTCCCATCATTCCCTGTGCTCCCTGTGCATATTCCTTCCTTTTAATCCTTTTCCATCCTCTCCTCGCCCTGTTGCACGGGGGGGATTTAACCCTTTTAACCCTTTCTCTCTGCTCGCCCCGCTCTTTGCTTTGCACCTTTAACACCCCAAAACCGGAGTGCCGGGCTCCACATTCCCGTCATTCCCTGAGCATATTCCTTCATTTTAATCCTTTTCCATCCTCTCCTCGTCCTGGAGCACACGGATTTAACCCTTTTAACCCCTTCCTTCCGCTCCCCCCGTTTGCTTTCCACCTTTTAACCGGAGTGTTGGGCTCCACGTTACCATCACTCCCTTGACGTTTTCCTCCCGAATTTTACCCGAAAAGAGAGCGGAGAGAGGGGGGGGGATGCGGGTGCGGGAGGGAGCG
>VYZT01030594.1:19816-33574 GCA_013400735.1 Pomatostomus ruficeps | reverse complement strand
GCCCTCCCCCCAGCGGCCGCCGGGCCCCTCCGCGCACGCGCAGCGCCTCACGCAGGCCACGCCCCCTCCGTCAGCGAGGCCACGCCCACAATCCAGACCACGCCCCAAACGCAGCGTTCATTCCCAATGTGGCCCTCATTTGCATGGCCACGCCCACACACAAGACCACGCCCACAACGAGGTGTTAATTCCCAACATAGGCTTTATTTGCATGATCACGCCCATGCACTGGGCCACGCCCACAAGCCACTCTTTCCAATATGGTGTTTATTTGCATAGCCACGCCCACGCAGCGGTTGTATTTGCATGACCCCGCCCCCTTGGACACGCCGCCGGAAGCGGCGCGGGGCGGCGGGAACACGCGGAGCGGGGACGGGGGCACCGGAACGTGGAACGGGGACCGAGAGGGGCGTGCGGGGACAGCCGGACACGGCCACGCTGGGACTCGGGGGGAGAGCGGGGCCGGCCTGGGTGATACCTTAATGCCGGTAAAAATAACAGGCAGACACAGCAGTATAGGGAGAAGGGTGTTACCCTGGGTTTAATAGGATCGAAAGCAGCTCCGTGTGTATCCTCGAGACTGCACCCCAAAAAACCCCGGCAAAAACCCCCCTACCAAACCCTTGCGAAAACCTCCCGTGTACAACACTTGTACCATTTTATGGACCTCACAAATGAGCAGATCCACCTAAAATCCCCCAATGATTAACTTAACAAATGAGGTAATTGTTCTCCTAATTCCCCTCAAATAAGACTACAGCTCAGCTTAAAAACCTGTTCCAGAGAGGAGACTCTCCAAGGCTGGAGCCCCTGGTTTGGGGACAGTCGGGATGTTTGGTCTTCCCCCCTCAGAGAACCCTCAACCTGAGCTAATATCGGACTACAAAATTATAAACATGCAGTACTAGAGGTACAGGGGTAAAAGGAAAGGGAAAGGGTATAAAATGTATAAAAAGGGTATAAAAAGAAAAGACAAAACCCATAAGGCATCACATGCACCTGGGAATGGGAGTTCTGAGTATCCCAGGAGGGACTCGAGGAGTTGATGGTGGGGATTGGGCATCAGGAGCCCTGGAGCATCCCGGGGCAGAGCAGAGCTGGAGGGAGGACCTTGCACCGGGAGCGCTGTCTTGGGGACAGGGACAGAGGTGACTCTGATTCCCGGGAACAGCACTGAGCCAGGCACTGGGAGCACTGGGCACGTGCCAGAGGCCACGGGATCTTTCCCTCTCCCCCAGCAATGCCCCTGCTCTCCTGCCCGCACCGAGCTGGCGTGGGTGGGATGCTGGAAAACACATTCCCTGCTCCTTCATCTCCAGGGGCTGAGCACCCCCAGAACAGCCCTTCCAGGGGCTGAGCACCCCCAAACAGCCCTTCCAGGGCCCGAGCACCCCAGAACAGCCCTTCCAGGGCCGGAGCACCCCCAAAATAGCCCTTCCAGGGGCTGAGCACCCCCGAACAGCCCTTCCAGGGGCTGAGCACCCCCAAACAGCCCTTCCAGGGCCCGAGCACCCCCAGAACAGCCCTTCCAGGGCCCTGTTGCAGCTGTCAGGCTCTGTCCCTGCTGCCAGCAGCTTTTCCCAGCACAACACATCCCCTCCTCCCAGGGACCTGAGCCCCTGTCCCACCAGCCCCAGCCTTGGTGGGACCTCCCCTGCTCGCAGCTCCCTCCGAGGTGCCCAAGCTCTGGCTGACACACAAAGACAGCCCGAGGCCGTGGCCCTGAGCACGCAGCTGGTGGCTGACCCCAGGCAAGGCCATCGTGTCCTGCCACCCATGGCATCATCCCTGACATCCACTCTCCGGCTGCCCTCCAGCAGCGTCAGCTCCGGAGCGAGGCCTTGGCTCGGTCACGGCCCTGCCGGTGGCCTTGGCTCAGCACAGCTGCCCCATCGTGTCCTGACGGCCAAGGCCACCGCTGGACACCGGGCAGGGCTGCTGGGAACGCTGGGTTTGGGCCTCGCTGGGACTCAGCAGCTGGCACAGGTTCCATCCCCTGCCCACTGCTGCACAGCACGGGCAGAGGGGCTCATTCCGAAGGGCTCTGATCCCGGGGAACCCCCCTGCGTGTGGACATGGGACACATTCCCAAACCAGCACGGGATGGGTCACTGAGTCTATGTGGAAAAGGCAGGAATGTGTCCCACTGCCAGAGCTGCTGGAGCTGCAAGGACCCGGCAGGTCGCTCTGGACTCTCACAAGTGTGTGGGATGTTATCTATCTCCCAGGATAACTGGGATATCCCAGCAGGAGCATCTCCCAGGAGATCTCCAGGCCTGAGCTCTGCTCCCAGGATTGCCTTTGTGGCCATGGGGACAGCCCACTCCTCACCCAGGCTTGGGAGGTACCCATTCCCGCCCCCTGCCCCCTGCCCAGGAGCGTGTTCAGAGCAGTTCCCACCCGGAGATCCACGGTTATGCAATCACCGTACTCTTATCACACTGAAATTAGGGATTATTATTTTTAAAAAATGCTTCAGTCATGTACCTGCTAGTCAGGGTTTGGGATGAGGAAGCAGCGGCTGAGGCAGAGGCTCGCAGGCAGGGGTTTATCCAGCCACAAACGCGAGGATGAGCTCGGGAAGCCACGGGGGATACACCACGGCAGAGCCCAGCTCTCAGCACAGCCAGGCGAGGGGCTACACACGGAGCTGCGGATTTACCAACCGCAGGGAGGCTGGGAGCTGGGCAAATCCCTGCCAGCCAGAGCTGGCAGCGAGGAGAGGATTGCGCCAGGCTCCCAGACCATCCCTGCTCCACCCGCTCTGTGTCATCTCCTCCCGTGCCAGCAGGAGCGGGGGAGCTCCCTCCGTGCAGTGCCTGGCGCTGCCACCGTGCCGAGCACACCGGAAAAGGTGAGGCGAGGCACGCCCAGCCCGCAGGGCACCCCTGCCTGTGTTCACAGGCTCTGAGGGCCATTCCTGCAAGTTCCTGCTCCCTTTCTTGGCCTGGGCGCGTTGGGAACGGGGTGGGAGGACAAAGGGATGCGGCAGGGCCTGGGCAGGACGATCCCACGCTGGCACCGCGTCCAGATGCGTCTGAGCTTCCCTCCCGGGCAGTTTGCCGTGCTGCTCCTGGAAGGTGCTGGTGGTGCTTGTGTACAGGCAGGGACTGACATTGCCAGGCTCGCTCTGTCACTGTCACAGCGTCACAGGACGGCAGCTGACAGCCCCGGCGCGAAAAAGGTGACGTTCCGGTCCTGGATCTTGTACTGGTAGACCTGGACCAGATCCGGCTCTGCTTGCCGCAAGGACAACCTCTTGATTATCTTAATCTGCAAAGGGAAAGGAATGGGAATGGGAATGGGAATGGGAATGGGAATAGGAATAGGAATAGGAATAGGAATGGGAATAGGAATAGTGTCCCTTTGGCTGCCCAGAGTGTCCCTGCTTCCCAAGCCTCTGGCTGGGCTGCAGGGAACGGGGGGGTCACTGATGAATAATCCATCAGCAGCTCCCTGTCCCTGTGCCTTTGGTGTCAGCCCCTGACGACGGCTCACACCGGTACCAGCACCTCCCAGCCCTGCAGAGATCACCACGGGCCAGGCTCAGATTTGCCACCACCGCGGGGTGGGAGAAGCCGGCGCTGCAGCTGCTGTGTAACCCCCAGAGGCAGGCAGTCCCCAGGTGGCAGGATGTCCCCAAACATCCCTGCAGAAGCAGTGACAGCTGGGTGCTCCAGCAGATCCTGGTGCCCGTGGGATTACTCCTTACCCACACTGCAGCCTGGGCTGTCTCCTGCAGTGCTGTCGGTGACAGGGACACGTGCCAGCTGCCCGTGCGCTGCTGCGCCTCACCTGCCCGTGCACATCCTTGCAGAAGCCGGTGGCCAGCCCCTCTGCCCACAGGATGAGGTCGCTGTGATGACACAGGGAGTTCACGACCAGTTCGTTCTCCTCATCCTCCGAATCCTCGTTGCTGTGAACCAGCACCACGACGTTGCCCTGGAACAGGAGCAGCGGGCAGGGATGAGCCCCTGGCTGGGGGTGGCAGGGGTGGCAACAGGAGCTGCCACAGACACCCCATCTAACCTCCAGCTTGGTCTGAACTCCACTGGGAAAATAACCAGCAGCTGCTGCTGGAGAGGCTGGAAAAGGCCTGACCAGAAACCCCCCACGCCCTGGGCTGATCCCCCAGCACGGGGAACAGGAGAAGGGGGAATTCCGCCCCTCTGTCCCCCTCACATGAGACACCACTGCGGAGCTGCTCCGGCCCCGGGACCCAAATCAGAGCCCTGCCCATGGCACATGTGATGTTTAAGGTCCCTTTTCCAGCGCAGGCCGTTCTGTGATGCACAAACACCGAGGAGCTCGCTGCACATTGTGTACACACACACGTGTGTAATGTGCAGGCTAAAAATACCTCGAGCCTTTGTAGGGAGACAGTGGCTGAACCAGTCGGTCAGGCTGGACCGATGGCACTGAGTGAATCCAGAGCAGGTAAATAAAGAGGTGGCCAAAGGGCTGCAGCAACGCTCACACCCTCGCAGCTCTGGCAGCGAGCAAACACCTCCCCAGCACACCGACTCTATTAACAGACACCCCAAGAGACTCTGCCTCAGCCCATGCAAGCCACCAGCGACTTAAAATAACACCGATTCTCAATCAATTAAAATGTACTTTAGAGCTCCAGAACACCTCGGACAGAAATAGCAAAGTGTTAGCGTGGTTTATCATCTTTTTTAGCTCGCTGGAGGTAAATATCCTCTGCAGGCAGATCATCCCCTGTCAGCACGTACAGCCCAGCACCCCGCGTCGTGTGAGCGCAGGGTGACAACACCCGACACTGTCGGCTCGTTCCTCGCTCCTGCAGGGAAGCGCCCAGGGAGGGGACGCTGCCTGCGATGGCACAGCCTGGATGTGACTGTGAGCACTTCTGTAGATGCTCAACCCCCTCAGGGACCAGCAGGAGCAGCCACCCTGGAGGGTGGTGGGAGCAGGGACTGGGGTGACCCCAAGGGGCCTTCACTTCTGTCCCCTGTGACACTCACCAGCCCCTCACATGACCCTGCCCTCTCACACAGGGGTGTGAGCTGGGATCTCTGGAGAGCCAGGAGCTCAAAAAACACGATTTCACACCTCAAATCCCTGTTCTGACATCAGAGACACAGAGAACCCTTCTCTGGGCAGCATCTCCTAGGAATCCAGCTGAACAGGAGCCTGTGCAGGTACTCAGGGACCCACACAACCCCCAAAAGTGAGCCCAGAGCAATGATCTGAACTCCTTGGAGAGACACAGCCTTCCAAGAACCTCACCACGGTCAGAAGGAAAGAGAAAATGAAGGCAGGCGTTGCTCTGGAGGCTCTGTGCCCAGCCAGGGCCGGGGACAGCAGCGCCTGCAGCCGGCAGCAGTACCTGCAGCTGGCAGCACACGGACACGCGGCAGTAGTGGATGAAGTCCAGCACGGCCACCGGCGTGGCCCCCAGGCTCAGCAGGACACTGAGGTCGTCCACCAGCAGCACGGGGCCTTTCCAGGAATCGCCCTCAGCCGGAGTCAGGGACACCCGGACGAAGTCAAACAGGGCCCTGAGGTCAGAGGTGCTCCCGCTGCAAGAGAGGAAGGAGGTGTCAGGGGCTTGGCACCGTGTGTCCCCTCACCCCGAGCCAGAGTGGGGACCCCCAGCCTGCTCCCTCCCTGCTGTCCCCACTGCGGTGACAGTCACCAGGTCCTCGCTGCCCTTCAGCCACCGCTCCTGTACACCTGTGTGTGGCGAGACCCTCCCGCCTTGTCCCAGGGATCATGGAATGGTTTGGGTGGGAAGGAAACTCAAAGCTCATCCAGTCCCAGCCCTCTGCCATGGACAGGGACACCTTCCACTATCCCAGGTTGCTCCAGGTCGACCCTACCTGGCCTTGGACACTTCCAGGGAAGTGTTTGGCCGCTGCTGAGCTTCCCAGGCAACATGGAGAAAATGAAGTGAGAATAAACCCAAAAGCCAGCATGGATAAAGCAGCACTGCTCTCTTGGATAAGAACAGAACAACACTCCCTGCTCAGGCTCACCTCAGAAACTGCAGAGGACTGGGCTGTCCCGGCTGCTGCTCCTCCCCAAACAGGAGGTCGAGGCAGGACTTGAGGCCCTCCAGGAAGACGAGCTGTCCCCGCTCCTTGGCAGCTGCCAGACTGACTCCCTGGAGAGAGGAAAACATTGGGTTTCAGGGTGAACACTGATGGAAAACGGCGCACGCAGAACCACAGGGGTCAACAGCTGAATTTTCATTCTTATTTGAATCAAATCTTAGCTGAATGTGCTGCTAAAGTCAGTGCTTCAGGGATGAAATGGGCCCTTCTGTTAGTCACTGGTGGCACATTTGTTCTTCTCTACTTTACCAAAACCACACTGTGAGCTGGGGGCTCAAGCATCCTGGAATTCCTCCTGGGCAGCCAGCTGGATGGCATGGGAGAGGATGGCCCAGGCTTCTCCGAGGGCCTGCTGTGAGCAATTCCTTCGCCTCCCTCCCTGGGTGGTGAAAGCTTTTCTTCTTCACTATCTCCAGATCATCGTGGCTGTGGCAATGCCGGCTCCTGGCACTGCCCACGCAGCTGAGCTGGGCAGGGCTCCGGAGAGTGCCGTGGGCTGGGCATCCCGACACTTGCACAACACCTGGGACAGGGCGGCTCCCACGGGAAGCAGCCCTGACTGCACGAGGAGGAGGAGGAGGAGAGACCAGGACAAACGCCTGGGGCTGCGACTCAAACTCTGCAGAGCCACGTGCTGGGAATGCCCGGCTCCAATGGAGACATCCCAGAGCTGCGGCAGACATGGAGAACACCCCAGCTGGAGATCAGAGAATTCTAGAAAGGTTTGGGTTTGGGGGACGTTTAAAGACTATCCAGTTCCATCGCTCTGCAGGGACACTGGGCTGCTCCAAGCCCTGTCAAGGGCTGAGGGAGCTGGGGGCTCAGCCTGGAGAAGAGGTGCAGGAGGAATCTCATCCTCCAGGATTTCTGCTCAAAAAGGGTGGTCAGGCACTGGAAGGGGCTGCCCAGGGCAGTGGAGGAGTCCCCATCCCTGAGGGTAATTTCAAAGCCTCGTGGATGTGGCGCCTGGGGACATGGGTTGGCGGTGGCCTTGGCAGTGCTGGGGGACAGGTGGACACAATGATCCTTGAGAGCTTTTCCAACCTCAGCGAGTCCATGACCATGTGCAGTACAATTATTTCCTGGAGGATTGCACATGGTGGCCTTTTCAGGTGTCCTCCAACCCAAACCATCCCAGGATTATCCTCCCAGGCTCGGTTTTGCTGCACTGTCATTTTGTAACATAAATATTGAGAACAATCTGAGGCCTGACTGAACTCCCATCTGCCGGCATCTGCTCCCTGCTTTAAATGGAAGCTGCCTGGACTCCCAGCCCTGTGAATCCTGCTACCTGAGAAGAATGATTCCTCAATTTTCCTTCTGCTCAGCTGGGAAGGAACGCCTGCCTGAGCGCTCATTGCCTCTTAACTCCCCCTATAAAGCAATAGATTTTTTCTTGACACCGCCCCTCGGTAACACCTTCAGAAATATCAGCATTATTGGGCAATTCCAAGCACACACGATGGAAAACTTCCTAGCCAAGGACAGACCCACCTTCATGTGGCAGCTGAGGAGCAGGGAAAGGCTGGCAAATAAATACCTGCCGTGCCATAAAGAAGGGCGGGGCTGCACGGCAGCCTCACAGACCCCATTCCCTCAGGGATTCCTGCAGCCCACGGGACTGGGAACCTGCTGAAACGCCGTGACTGGAGTCACTGTTCACATCAATAATTCAGCAGCTGATTTTACCTTTGCTTCAGCCATTTCTTCCTGCACATACAAAGCCTCTGTACCTCAGATCTGCAAGAGAAGTGTCCCCTCTTTAGAAGGGAGCTCACCTGGGTGACAGAGAGGGGCCACAGCAGCCAGGGACAGGGTGCCTGTGTGTCAGACCACAAATTCGACCCCCTCAGTGCCACAGTGTGCACCCAGCCTCATCTTCCAACAGGGGAACCAGGTCCCAAAGACACCTGGACTCACCCACTGCAGTCACCTGCCACAGCAAAGCTCTGCTGTCCCCCTGCTGGCAGCCCACCCAGTGTGACCTCTGGAAGCATCAGACAGCTTGGAAAAGTGAGAAAAGTGCTCCAAATGGCCAGTGGCACCTTGCTGAGTGCACAGGCAGGGCTGATGACCCCGCAGCAGAGCCACGGTGCTGCCCAGCACCCAGACAGGCTGAAAGCTTTCACTCCGTGCCAGCATCCATCCCGCTCCATTACCCCCGAGCGCGGGGACATTATCCCTGGCACGCTGTCAGCCATCGACCCGGCCCAGGAACGCTCCTGCAGCAGCAGCTCAGCTGCTCCCGTCCCTCTGGGCAGCTGCTGGAGCGTGGTGCCCCCCGGCCTGCCAGCAGGGACAGCCCCTCAGACCAGAGCCTCGGCCATTCCATACGGGAAAGCAGAATGTGTGAAGGGCAGAACGAGGAATGGAGTGTGCAAAACACGGGGAATGATCTCCACCAGCAAACACGGCTGTGGGACAGCGTGGCCATCAGGGATCAGGCCAGGCCACGTCCTCCAGGCTGTGACACGGGCATCAAACGGGGACAAATCTGGTTTTCCCTTTAAAACAAAACAAACTTTGTACAAGTGAGGGTGGGAGCACCAGCCTGGCAGCGTGCCCTGGTGCTGTTTGTCCTGAGACAGCCCTGCATGTTCTCTGCAAGGTCAGGGCCAAAAACACTGACAGTGCCTTAAAACGAAGTGTGGGTCCTCAGGAAAAGAGCACACAGGCACAACAAGCCAGGGAAGATTTTCCATGCAAGTAAAGATGCATCCCCGGATTTGGCTAACAGGTAAGGAAGGGGTTTGGGACTTGTAACACTCGGCAGGCTGGGAAAGCAGCAAGTCCCTGGAAGCATCACTTCACTGTGTATAAATACTCACTGTATCATCACACACCAGTGCCACAGGTGTCACTGTACAGACTGAACAATCCAGCCTGGCTCCAGGAGCCTGGTACTACCCTGCTCCCAACAGAAACGGGCATTGCTCAGTTCTGAACCCTTCCAAGTGTAGCTTTTCCTGAGGGGATAATCAGAGTCACAGAATCACTGAGGCTGGAAAAGCCCTTTGAGCTCATCCAGTCCAGCCATTCCGCCAGCACTGCCAAGGCCACCACTGACCGTGTCCCCAAGTGCCACATCCACAGGGCTTTGAAATCCCTGCAGGGATGGGGACTCCACCCCTGCCCTGGGCAGCTGTGCCAGGGCTGGGCAGCCCTTCTGGGGAAAGAATATTCCCAATATCCAACCTGAACTTCCCCTGGCCCAGTCTGAGGCCGTTCCCTGTGCTCCTGTCCCTGTGCCCTGGGAGCAGATCCCGATTTTCCCCCCCGGCTGCCCCCTCCTGTCAGGAGCTGTGCAGAGCCAGAAGGGCCCCCGGAGCCTCCTTTGCTCCAGGCTGAGCATTCCCAGCTCCCTCGGGATTCTCCAGCCCCTGCCCAGCTCCGCTCCCTTCCCGGGACACGCTCTGTCCTGTACCTGGGGACCCCAGAACTGCCCCCAGGGCTGGAGGTGCCTCAGCAGTGCCAGCACAGGGGACGGGCACTGCCCTGGGCCTGTGTCACCATTCCTGGTCTACGGCAGCAAACACTTAAGCAAATTTAAGAGTGAAACCACCCTGCCAGGAACCACCTTTCCTGAGCCTGACGTGTTCATCTGCGCAAAGAAGGATTAAAGCGAAGAGATGTGATGGAAACCTGGATATAAATAACTGATGCTATGACCTCCAGCTCCTCAGAGCTTGGGAGGAATTCACAGCCACGACCACAGGGACACCTATGAAGCTGCAACGCAAGAGTGACTCCGAGCTGGAAGCAGCTCAGCGCTTCTCAGAGCCCTGCTTGTCACCTCCTTTGTGGCAGCCACCTTTTGTTCGCTCATCAGGCAGCAAATCAGCCCCATTTGCATGGCACGTGCGCTGCAGCTAATCCTCCTGTTCTCTCCCTCCTCGGCCTCCCCGGCGAGGCAGATGCCAGCAGCTCCCATTATTGCACACCGGGAAACCTCTGCATCAGGAAACACGCTGACTTCGGGAGGAGGCGAGGATCCCGTGTTTAACAGCTGCATCTCCTCCCCACGCCGGCTGCTGTGCCCCATTTCCTGCCCCACTCTGCGAGTTCCCTCCAAGATCTCCTCCTCTGCACCACAAAGTCCAGCTCTGTACTCTGCACAGCCAGGAGGATCTGCTCTGCAGGGGAACCACACCTTGGGTATCCACCTGTGAGTTTCAGCTCCGTGGGGGAACACCGTGCTCGCTCAACCCACTGCACGTACCCCGGGCCACTGATCTCCTCCCAGAAATAAAACCTGAGCAGTGACTAGAACACAGTTGTTCAGCAGCACCACGTTTACAGTGGGGAATGCAATACCCGGTGCCTCAGCTCCTGGGAGTCCTCCTGAGCAGCAGCACCGCTGGGATTCCCAGCGGGACCAGAGGAGGGAGGAACAAAGCAAGCCCCGATCCCTTCAGCCCCGGAAGGTCACCCGGACCTCCCACCTGCAGCATTTCACCTTGGAGCGCTGTACAAAGCGCTGAGTGAAGCAGTTTGGAGCTCAGACAATCTGCTGACGCGCAGAATTGCCCTGCCTGCTTTGTCTCCCTGTTTCCTCATTTCAGGGTACACATAATCCTCGCCCGGCTCACCGCGGGAAGGAAATCCCAGGAACATGCCTGTGGCTGCTCGCAGAGCTCAAAGTGACGGCTCAGCCCGGCGGCTGAAAGAGGCACAGGGGTGTCCTTGTGAACAGGTGACTCAGTAACCACAGGACGGGGGACAAAGTCACCTCAGGAGCTCCGGCAGGTGTGCAGCGGCCCTGGGAACACCGACACCGCAGCGCTTTCCTCCCCAGAGGATTAAGGAACCTCCATCTACCAGTCTGGGCCTGTCGGGGGAGTGCTGATCCCCGGAAAACATTTCTAAGCACGAGGCAAGCAGCCATCCAGCTCTTGACAGGGTCACCTCGCAGCCAGGTTTGTGCCCTAAAGTGCTCTTTATCCCCCATCCCAGGAGCACCAACCCTGACTGGCCCCATCAAGACCTGGAAACATTTGCTCACACGCAATTCCTGCTCCCCAATCCCATTCCCATTCCCTCCCACCCAACAGAGCTGGACCTGCAATAACGAACCCGTGCCAAGAGACTCACCAGTTTCTGCGCCACGATGTTGTAGTGGCTGAAGGACTGGAGCAGGGCCACGAAGCAAACCTTGCAGCCAGCTGGGGAGGGACAAAAGCACACATCAGCAGCTCCGCTCTGCAGCTGACATTATCAGGGCTCATAAATCACAGCAGCCAGGCCACAGCGCTGTCTGGAAGGACCTTGAAGTGACGCAGGTCCAGACAGA
This sequence comes from Pomatostomus ruficeps, assembly GCA_013400735.1. Taxonomy (NCBI): domain Eukaryota; kingdom Metazoa; phylum Chordata; class Aves; order Passeriformes; family Timaliidae; genus Pomatostomus; species Pomatostomus ruficeps. The sequence goes on along the minus strand of VYZT01030594.1, from coordinate 22,204 downwards.
CCCTCCCTTGCTTTCAGTTTTTACCTTTCTGGAGGATATTCACCTCAGGGAAAATGTTACTTTAAAAAGAGAGGGAAAGGAGGAAAAAGATGACTTTTAAAAGTGTAAGGCCCCATTTCTGCCTCGTGCCAGGTCAGCCTGGGACCTCCTGGCGCTGTTTGTTGGCGTTACGGTAAGGAGGCCAAGGGCCGGCCGTGACACTGAACCACTGAAACCAGGGACACGCCAAAAATCCCCATCTGAGCTCTCACAGGGCAGGCGACCTTGACTGGAAAAACACACAGAACAAGGAGTTTTGTCAGACACCTAAATAAAATGTGACTTTGGAACATGGTTTGGGTATGAACACAGCCGGTGTTCGTTGGACACGGATTTCAAGTGGAACAAGTCAGTGGCCCCAGAGGAACGTGCAGAGGTTCTGGGCACCAAGTGGACAACACGGGGCTGCTGCAAACGGGGAATAACTGCACCCAGGTGCTGGGCTGCAGAGGGGCAGGGGACAGCCATTCACGCTGTTACCAACCCACTTTCCATGGGATTTCCTTCGCTTTCCCTCTGTTCCATTACATAAAAAATATCCCAAAGCAGAGTAAAGCCCCAGCTGAGGCAGTGGCAGTTCTGGGGGCAGGATGCCCCCGTCCCTCGCCCTGCCCAGCACTCTGAGCTCCCTCTCAGCCCTGACAGTACCAGATTTGCTGGTGGCTGTGCCAGCAGAAAGCTGGAGGAGTCCCTGAGCCCAGCGCCTGCTCTGCGGGGGCCAGGAGGTTACTCACGGGGGAAACTGTTCCCAGAAAAGTGATTAGACACCTTGCCAGGCTCTGTTTGTTTCGTCACTCACTCTCAGCTTATCTGCTGTTAATTGATCCTGATACATGTAATTACACCACAAAAATGGGGGAATTGCAGCGAACACCTCCCTGTCAGAGCCTGAGTGATTTACACCCATCGCCAGGATCCGTGATGAAACGAGGCCCAGGATTACGGGATGTACCCAAGGAGACAGAGCAGTCCCAAGAACGAGTCAGGACTGGGATCCGTAACTCCTGACCCCAAAGCTTTGTGTTTATCCGAGGATACCTCACACCCTGCTCACGGAGCAACCCTGAAGCTCTCCCTGCCTCGCAGAGTGCTGCTGCTGACCCACCTCTGAGGTAGAAGGAGAGGAAGTGGTGCACCAGGAAGCTGCCGTCCGTCCGGGTGTCTCGCAGCAGCGTGAACTTACCCTGGAAAACAAAAACCAAATAACTCAGCGGAGTAAGGTGAGGGCACAAACCGCTATGTTGGCAATTCTGCAGCTCACCACTGAACCATGTCCCCACACGTCCACCAGCTAAAAACCCTCGTGGCTCAACTGTGACCCCAGCAGGACCCCCACGCTCTGTGCCCACCAGCTGCCACCCTGCCACATTGCCAGTGAGTTTAAAATGTCAGCCCCGCCAGAGCTGCTGTTCCTGTGACCCCAAACAGCCCTCCCTGTCCTCTCTCCCAGGTTTATTTCGGAGTAGAAAACCCTGTCACCAAAATTCTGCGGCGCAGCAGAGCTCTCAGCACAAGGTATGAACCTTGTTTTGATCAGGCGGCAAATTAATTCCGCTCATCAGCGCACACTCGTTACCAGCCCCAGCCTCATCAAGGTGTTTGTTTCCATTAAAATCTCAAGTCAGGATGTTTCTTTAATCAATACAAATCATAGAGGAGCTGCTCGGAAACACAAAGAACTTATCAAAGCGGGAGTTTTTTACTCCCAGGAACAGCAAAAGCCTTTTGCAGCAAGGAGCCATCTCCGCACGGGCAATTCCCAGGCCATCCATCAGAGCCAACTCCCCGGAGCCTGAAGCCTCAAGCGGAGCGAAAGGAACGGCAAATATTGAACAGGACTGCGGGGAATGCAAAGCAGAGGCCAGGGCAGGGGAGCTGCTCTGCCTCAGCCCGAGGGAGAGCTCTTCCCCCCCAAAAAGGGGTTATGCCTCAATGGCCACCGCAGTGACAGGGACACAGCTCCACGGATGAGCCTGGAGGAGGATTGTGCTCCAACAGCACAGGCCCACACGTTCAGGGCCAGTTTGTCACCACAGACACACAGGAGGAGACAAAATTCCATCTATTTCGGACCCAGAAGCAGGCACAGAAGTATTGCTGATGACACCGAGCCGGTGGTGTGGTCACGCGCCGGAGGGAAGGGATCGGGCAGCCAGAGGGACCTGGAGAAGCTGAACGGGTGCGTCCCTGGGACCCCATGAGGGTCAACAAGGCCACGTGCAAGGTGCTGCACCTGGGTCAGGACAAACCCCAGAATCGGCAGAGGCTGGGGATGGATGGATGGATGGATGGATGGATGGATGGGATGGATGGGATGGATGGGATGGATGGGATGGATGGGATGGATGG
>VYZT01030594.1:2844-19141 GCA_013400735.1 Pomatostomus ruficeps | reverse complement strand
GGGGATGGATCTCCAATTAACGGGGCTGGATCGCTCATTACTAGTGCTGGGTCCCCAATTAGCGGGGATGGATCTCCAATTAACGGGGCTGGATCGCTCATTACTAGTGCTGGGTCCCCAATTAGCGGGGATGGATCTCCAATTAACGGGGCTGGATCGCTCATTACTAGTGCTGGGTCCCCAATTAGCGGGGATGGATCTCCAATTAACGGGGCTGGATCGCTCATTACTAGTGCTGGGTCCCCAATTAGCGGGGATGGATCTCCAATTAACGGGGCTGGATCGCTCATTACTAGTGCTGGGTCCCCAATTAGCGGGGATGGATCTCCAATTAACGGGGCTGGATCGCTCATTACTAGTGCTGGGTCCCCAATTAGCGGGGATGGATCTCCAATTAACGGGGCTGGATCGCTCATTACTAGTGCTGGGTCCCCAATTAGCGGGGATGGATCTCCAATTAACGGGGCTGGATCGCTCATTACTAGTGCTGGGTCCCCAATTAGCGGGGATGGATCTCCAATTAACGGGGCTGGATCGCTCATTACTAGTGCTGGGTCCCCAATTAGCGGGGATGGATCTCCAATTAACGGGGCTGGATCGCTCATTACTAGTGCTGGGTCCCCAATTAGCGGGGATGGATCTCCAATTAATGGGGCTGGATCGCTCATTAATAGTGCTGGGTCCAATAAACGGCACTGGATCGCCAATTAGTGGGGCTGGATCATTCATTAATAGCGCTGGGTCCCCAATTAGAGGGGATGGATCTCCAATTAGTGGGGATGGATTGTTCATTACTAGTGCTGGGTCCCCAGTTAACAGGGATGGAACTCCAATTAACGGGGATGGATCGTTCATTAATAGCGCTGGGTCCCCAGTTAATGGCTGGATCGTTCATTAATAGCACTGGGTCCCCAATTAATGGGGATGGATCGCTCATTAATAGTGCTGGGTCCCTCATTAGCGGGGCTGGATCACCAATTAGCAGGGCTGGATCACCAATTAACAGCACTGGATCCCTCATTAGTGGCGCTGGATCACCAATTAACAGCGCTGGATTGCCAATTAACAGCGCTGGGTGGCTCATTAGCGGGGCTGGAGGACCAATTAACGGCACTGGATCACTCATGAACGGCGCGGGGTCACTCATTAGTGGGGCTGGAGCGCCAATTAACGGGACTGGGACCGTGTCCCACCGTCAATTAAAGTGGTTGGATCCTCACCCGCGTGGTTAATTAAGGTGCTAAATGGGACTGGATCCTCATGCCGTCATAATTAATGGGGTTGGATCTGCATCCCGTCATTAATTAATGGAACTGGCTCCTCATCCCGTCGTTAATTCTTGGGGCTGGATCCTCATCCCAGTGGTTGGGACTGGACCCTGGTTCCCAGCGCCAGGGTGGTGGCACTGGTCACCACTGACCCCCGGTGCCAGGGTGCCTCCTGTCCCTTCCCAAACCCCTGGGTTTCTGTGGTGAATTTCGTACATCTGGGAAGCATTTGGGACATTTGGGACAGGAGGACATTTGGGACACGGGGACATTTGGGAGGGGTCTGTCACTCTCTCATTATTTCCCGTTTCATTATCAGCACTTTGGGGACGTGCTGAACACCCATTGGGCACCCGAAAATCATCTGCAGCAGGAACAGCAAATTTACAGCCCATAACCACCAAAAATCCACATCCTTTGGTGTCATTTTTTTGCCTCCCAGCCTGAATTTCACGTTTTTGGCACTTAATCCACCTTTCCCTTTGCTCCAGCAAAGCTTTTGTAACCTTTGGAGTTTCATCATGGAAGCGGGGATTGCCCGGCCAAGGGGAGATGTGCTGGAGCTGGGGAGAGGATTCTGGAGATTGGGATGTGCCAGGGGGGCTGGAGAGATGATTCTGGAGCCCGGGATGTGCCAAAGGATGGGAAAGAAGCCACTGGAGCCTGGGATGTGCCAAGGAGCCTGGAGAGATTTTTCTGGAGCTCGGGATGGTCCGGGGGGACTGGAGAGATTATTCTGGAGCCCAGGATGTGCCAAGGGGATGGGAAAGATGATTCTGAAGCCCAGGATGTGCTGAGAGGGCTGCAGACATGATTCTAGAGCCCAGGATATGCTGAGGGGATGGAAGAGATGATTCTGGAACCCAAGATGTGCCAAGGAGCCTGGAGAGATGGTTCTGGAGCCCGGGATGTGCTCCAGAGTGAGACATCCAGGGGGGTTGCAGCTGGAGCCTGGGATGTGCTGAAGAAGCTGGAGAGAGGATTCTGGAGCCCAGGACGTGCCGAGGAGGCGCCACTGGAGCCCGGGATGCTCCGCTGCGAGCATTAGGGGGCATCCCACGATGTGATAAAAGCACAGAGCGAGGGACGGAACCACAGACCAGCACTGCTGAGCGGCTGTGGGGGTGAGGATTCCACGGGAGAAGGGGACCAGCCCGTGGAGAACAGGGCCACCGCCCTCTGGGGAAGCCCCCGAGCTGCGGATTCCCGGGAAAGGGCTGTGGGAACACAGGATGTGATTCCCTCGGTGCTCCCCGCCTTCCCGCAGAACGATTCCCGCAGGAGACACGGGCTGCGTGAGGATTTGGCTGCTGTCCTGCTGTCCTGATTCCCTGTGTCTGTGCGTGTTTGACCTTTAAAATTCCCCATCCAGCGCCCCAGGACGAGCCGGCAGCCCCCGGGCTCCCGGGGCTGCCCCAGACACCGCGTGTGCCGCCCCTTCCTTCCTGTGCCCGCTGAAAGGAGCTGCCTCTCCGCTTCCCCTTTGACGCCTTCCACCCCGTGAAAGCTGCGGCTGAAAGCTCCTTTAAAAGCCCCAAACCGCTTTGCTTTTGTTCTCGCACCCTTTCACGGGGCTGGGAACCCCGCTCCGGGTCCCAGGGAGCGCAGGAACCGAGTCCCTGCCCCGCGCTGGAGCAGCCAGAGCCTGAATTCCTGCGGCAGCCTTGGCGGGAGCCGGGCTCCTGCCTGGCTCCGGGATCACAGGGCTCGTTCCGACGGCGAGGGGGGCTCCCGGGGGCCGGGGGAGCTCCTGGAGGGGTTCCTGGAGGGGTTCCTGGAGCAGTTCCTACCTGGCTGTGTTCTATGTGAGCCACCGCTCAGACACCTTTTGTCCTCGCTGTCACCTCTCCCTGCCTGTGGCGCTTCCCTCCCCGCTCCTTCAGGAGCCGCAGAGCCCGGAACGCCTTGGAAATGAAATGTAAAATCTCTTTTTTCTCTTCCCGGTGGGAAGGGGAGCAGATCCGCATGCCAAGTGCAGCTGCGTCTCTCGAAACACCTCTTGTCCTTCCTAATATATTCCATCCCACACCGCGGGACTTGTTAGCGTGCGAAGGCAGCGAGGGTTTCGCTGTCGGAACGGGTGCCCCTTCCCTCCCATCTGCTCCGTGCCTATTTCCATGGATCTGTATTTACCATGGATCTGCTTCCCAGAGGAGCCATATGGGATCCATAGGTATCCGCGCTGCTTCCCGTGAAGCCCCCGTGTCAGAGCAGGGCGTGAAAAGCGATTCACGCCCCGAATTAGAAAAAAAAACCAAAATCCCACAGCAGAACAAATAAAACCAATTAATCTTGCAGTGTTTGAGGTGATTCCTCAAACAGGGGCCTGGCAGGGGAGGGGAGCTGAACTCACCGTGGCATGAGCGCGTGGAAAATGATTTTTGGGGATAAAACACCGGGATTTGCCTCCTGTGGTTGTCACTTAGTGCTGAGCTATCCAGGATGGATTTTAGTGCACAAATCGCGTCCCACCCCGGCAAAAGGAGGGTTTTCTTCTCCCGGGACACCTCGGCTGCTGCTGCCACAATGCCGAGAGCTTTGGAGCCATAAAGGATCCGCAGCGCCGGGGGGCCAGCGAGGGTTAACGGGAGCAGATGTTGGCCGAGTCAATGGCCGGGGAAGAAAAGAATGGGACACGTTCCGGGATAAATTCCGCCTCCTCAATGCCCGCCCTGACACGGCAAAGAGCAGCTGGAAGGAATAATGGATGAGCTGAACCAGGTGCTGGGTTTCTGTGGAGAAATGCGAGAGCCAGGGTTTGAAAGGAATTGCTGAGGCGGGAGGTCCCTCCCTGGGACAGGGACGGGGACCGGTGGGACAGGCAGGGCTGTTCCTGCTGCTGCCACCAGCCCTTGTGCCTTTCCCAGAGCTCTTTTCCCTGGGAAAACTCAGGAAAAACCGATCTCTTTTGGACCTTCCCATCTCCTTTAGCTTGGCAGGGTTGGGGAAAGCGCTGCCGATGAAACAAAACCCCCCAGGTATTTACAAACACTCTGCTGGGTGATTCCGAGGCTGCAGATCGTGGAATAATTTGGGCTGGGCTGCAGGGACAAGGCACAAATGAGGAGAAAAGGAAAATAAACATGGATTTAGATCCTGAGGATGTGGTAAAATGGCCGGGATGCCTGAGCTGCCTCTAAAAGACTCCAACAAAAACACAGAACAGCATCAGCTTCTGTCTCCCTCCTTTACCTTCCCTTTCACTGTTTGCTCGAGGCCAGGTCCTCAGGACGGGGTTATTCCCTCCTCGGGGTATTCCTTGTGCTGGAAGATTTCATGCGAGACTGATACAACCGGGACAGAAAAATACAAGATAAAATAGAGGAAATCGGTGTTTATTTTTTCCCGTTTCAAATCTCACTTTTTGCTCGCCTGTATCGGTGTAAAGAAACGCGTCTCTGGTGAAAGGAGCAACTGTGAAAGATGTTGGGAAAAACGATGAGGGCTGAGCTGCTAAACCTGCTCTGCACGCTCGGGCAGAGGGAGGGAAGAGCTGGGCTGACATTTCCGAGGGAAGAAAAGCAGGATCACTGAGCATGAGGCTGGAGGGGTCGCTCAGATGGAGCAACACCTGCCGCCAGCAAAATCCGCTCGGCTCCAGCCTTCCCTGGCAGATGTTTGTCCAGCCCGCTCCCAGAAACCCTCAGCAGCCACAGCTCCGCACCCTCTCCTGGCATTTCCTTCCAGCCCCGCTTTATTCCCACTCCCTGTGTCACCCAGGCATCCTTCGCGGGGTTATCCGGGGTTCTTTCGCTGATTGCTCGTGGCTGTGCAGATAATTCACTGCCCCATATCCCTGTGTCACCCAGGCATCCTTCGCGGGGTTATCCGGGGTTCTTTCGCTGATTGCTCGTGGCTGTGCAGATAATTCACTGCCTTCACAAAGCAGGGAGGGAAACAAACCAGTCTGGATTCCATTTCCAGGTCACCTTTAAAATTCATTGACCATTTGGAAGCAAAATGCCACTGGCTCTCCACAAGGGATCTGCAGGCCTCTTCCAAAAGAGGCTGGAGGATCCCTGGGAAACCTGCTGGAACCAGCAGGGACCTGGCAGCAGAGTTGTCTCAGCAGGGAACCACTGAGGTCCTCAGGGTGGCCGTGAGCCGAGTGGGGTGAAAACCAGCGGGGAAAGCGCTGTCCCTTCTCCAGATCCAGGTGTTTGGCTCCCTGAAGCCCCAGCTCTCTGCCAGATCCTCACTCCTCGCACTCCCTGCCCTCTCTGGCTGCTCCTTCTCCTCTTTTTCCCCCTCCTGCTTTTCCCCTCTCCCCCATGACCACTCTTTGCAGCATTTCCATCTCCACTTCCCAACTCCTGCTCTCCCACAGCTCCTTTTTTCCTGCCCTCTCCTCTTCCCGCTGATCCCATGTCCAGCATTCAGCAGCCTGAGGACAACAGACACTTTCAGAGATCCCCTTTTTCACCCCCACCTGTGTCCCAGGCGTGGCTCACCACACAGAGCTGGAGTTCCGAATCTACAAAAGAATCTCTGCATTTTCTCCCAAACCCTTCCCGAAATCTCCTCTTTCCCACCAAAACCCCACCAGGTTTGGCTGGTCCTGTCTGCCATGGCAGCCAGCGCTGTCTCACTGCTCCTCCGTGCTCCTCAGCCACCAGATTGTCCCATCTGCCGTCTCTTGCCTCCATGTGAAATTCTCGGCTCTGACACCAGAGCTGCATTTTCACGCTGCATTTTTGTAGCTCCCAGCAAAAGGTGATGGAGACTCCTGGGTGCTCCTGCAGGGTGGCTCAGGATTCCTTTAATAAATGCAATTTGCATGCACAGATTGAGTCAGAGTTCTGGAGTGGGTTGGGTGGGAAGGGACCTTAAAGTTCATCCCATTCCAGGGACAACTTCCACTGTCCCAGGCTGCTCCAAGCCCCATCCAGCCTGGCCTTGGACACTTCCAGGGATCCAGGGGCAGCCACAGCTTCTCTGAGCAGCTGTGCCAGGGCTGGGCAGCCCTTTCCATGAAGAAATTTTCCCAATATCCAACCTGAATCATTGGCACAGCTTGAGGCTGTTCCCTCTCCTCCTGTCCCTGGCCCCTGGGAGCAGAGCCCGACACCCCTGGCTGCTCCTCCTGCAAGGGAATTGTGGAATCTTTCACTGTTCCCACATCTCCCTTGGTCTCCAGGTCTCCCCACTGCTGTTCTTCCTGGATCTCTCCTCTTGCTTCTCCTGGGGCTCCCATCTTTCCCTACAACAAATTCCCCAAACTGGGCCTGCTCTTGCAAACCCTCGGCCACCCCTTGTGCTGCCAAACAGCTCCCAGGTGGCTTTAGCTGGGTTCTACCAAACAAACAGCTCCCAGGTGGCTTTAGCTGGGTTCTACCAAACAAACAGCTCCCAGGTGGCGTTAATTGGTTTTCTGAGCGCCCCAGCTGAGGTTCCAGCCTCGGGAGCAATCCGGGCGTGCTGTGCAATATTCCCATTGCTGCAGGCACCGCTCTCTCGGTGGCAGCACAGCACCTTATTGATGTGGTGGGCATCTGCTTGCACTTGGCATCTTCAGAGGCCGGGGGTTTTGAAAGGTTTTAAAATGAGCCAGGGAACCCCTTGAGTTCCCAGCCTCCTCTGCCAGCTGCCTTCCTCCTTCCCTGGGCCCAGACCAACGCTCCCTTGCTCATTCTCCTCCTGCTGATGGAGCCTTTTCTTCTTCTCCTTAATGATTCCTCCCCATTTCCATCTCAATCTGCCCTTTCTGATGTCTCCCCACATGCTTATGCTCCCCTTGTAACCGTCCTTAGTAATCTGACCCAGTTCCCACTTCCCAGAAACCTTTCTTCTCGAGCCTGAGGTCAGCGAGGAGCTGGCGACGCAGCCGGGCTGGTTCCTGCTGCATTTCCTATTGGGATGGCTTCTGTGTGTGCTGCTTGCAGCGCTCCTTTGAAGTGCCTCCAGTTTCCCTAACTCCTCTCACTTTCAAGTGTGCCTCCCGCCAGATCCCACTTCCCGCTCCTCCGAGGCGTCCCTCGTCTTTATTTTTCCCTTTTCTCCCGCATCCCTCCGAGAGGGGTGTGAGTTTGGTCACCCCACGCTCACTCCTGGCCGGGTTTCCTCCTGCCTTTGCATTCCGAACCAGTCCCGGTGCCCGTTGCTGCCACGTCCCGCTGCCACCCTCTCCCAGTGTCCCCAGTCAGCCCAGTGGCAGCAGTGACGCAGGGGATCCACCGCGCCTGGAGCCGGCCCAGCCCTGGCTGGCGGCAGCGGGCGCATGCCCAGCTCCCCGTTCCCACACTGGGCACTTTACAGTTCGCGGAGTTAAGAGGATTTTGCTTTTCCTCCTCTCTTTAAATCCAGAACGGAGTCAGTTTAATGCTGGAATCGCTCCCTGCTACGGCCGGGCTGCGAGTAATGGAGTAATTGGTATTTCCCAGCGCTGAATGCTGGGATCCTGGGGCTTTCTGGCTACACAAATCCCAGTCACGGGCTCCTTCCAGCCAGGAGGCAGCCCAGCGGTGGTGGGAACGCCGGGATGTCACTGGAGATGCTCCCCACAGTGACCCACAGGACACATCCCATCCCCTCCCAGACCTTTGGCTCTCTGGGAAGCATCCTGGGGTTCACCGTGTAATGCTCCTGGGCTGGGGGTCAGCAGGGACGGTCCAGGGATGGTCCAAAAGGGTTTGGGAATGGTTCCTCAAGCCTGACCCTCCTTTGGTTGGTAAGCTGGGACTTTTGGCCATTGAATCAGGACTCAGCCAGGGATGGGGACTCTGGCTCAGTGAATCTGGACTCTTAGTCAATGAATCTGGACTCAGACGATGAATGTGGACCTTGGCTGGTGAATCAGGACCCAGGGCTGGTGAATTGGGCCTCGTTTGGTGAATTTGGCCTCGTTTGGTGAATCGGGACTCATTTGGTGTATCGGAAATCACTCACCCGATGAATCCTGACTCCGGATATTTTGTTTCAGGCAGCCGGAGCTTGTCAAGGGAAGAAAGGCTCCTTGTCTCGGGGTCGCGGCTCTAATCCTGTTCTGTGTCTGCGAGAGAAAAGAGGACGGCGGAGAGAGGAGGACAGGCCCGCTGCCGATGCCAATTCCCTTCCCGCCTCCCGTGCCAGCCCTTTCTGGCCACAATGGGCCATCTCCCCTCCCAGCAAACCAACCAAGCATTGAAATTTAATAGTGCCCCGGCCTCTCCTCGCCATGCCGGTGATTAGGCCTGTGATTACAGCCCGTGTGCTGCTCTGCTGGCTGGGAGGCAAATTCCTCCACAGGACCGTGGAACCGGCTCTGAGCGCAGCACACGGCGCCCGCTCCTCGCCCTTCCCCGTGTCCGACGGGGAGCCCTTGGTAACCCCAAACCACGCTCCTCCCTGCTCTGGGAAGGCCAGAGGGGATGAGAGCCCTCGGGCTGGGGCTGGGCTGGGCTGGTATTCCAGGGAAACGGAGGGACGGCGAGGGACACTGACCCCAGAGCCAGACAGGGCTCCAGGGCTCGGGGCTGACGGAACGAGGCAGGGAACGGAGGCTGAGCCTTCCCGCGGGAAATGGGAGCACACCGGGAAGGTGAGTAGGGTCTGATGGGGTGGGAACAGCCGGGGGGGAATGATGGGATCAGAGAAGGGGGACAGGGGGACAGGGGGACAAACCCCCCAGCGCTGCCAACCTGTGTGCGAGCAGGAGCATCCTTGGACCTGCTTAAACCCTGTGACCCAGTTTCCTCCGGAATCCCAGGCAGTCCCTGCGGCCCACGGGGTGAGCAGCTGCAACCGAGGATGGCTCCTGAATCCCAGACTCCCCTGTGGGTCACCCCGCATGGCTCCGAGACAGGGCCTGCACTGCGGGGCCAGCACGGGGCTTTGCGGAGGGGACGGTGCCACCACTGCCCAGCTCGGCCACGCCGCGCTTCTTGGAAGGGACAAAAACGGGTGGCGAGGGCGTGTGGGCAGCACTGAGAGGTGGGCACCTCTGTGTGGAGCCACAACAGGTCCAGGATGGACGGGCTGTGCCAGGGTAGAGGGTCTGGGCGGTGTCACCCTCAGCTCCACGGTGACACTGTCCATGATGGATGGGCTGTGCTGGGACTGAGGGGCTGTGCCCTGTCACCCTCAGCTCCATGGTGACACCATCCCTGGTGGATGGGCTGTGCCCTGTCACCCTCAGCTCCGCGGTGACACCATCCCTGGTGGATGGGCTGTGCCCTGTCACCCTCAGCTCCGCGGTGACACCATCCCTGGTGGATGGGCTGTGCCCTGTCACCCTCAGCTCCGCGGTGACACTGTCCATGATGGATGGGCTGTGCTGGCATGGAGGGGCTGTGCCCTGTCACCCTCAGCTCCACGGTGTCCCTGTCCAGCCTCACCTCCACAGTGACACCAGGGCAGATGTCTCCCCAGGCTGGCCGGACCCACAGACGCCGTGAGGAAGGATCCCAGTGAGGAGCAGCCGCTTTCCAGATCCCAGCACTCCAGGTCAGACTGACTCCTTGGCTGCCCCGTCCCGCTCCGGGGCTCCCTGCATCCCACCCTGCCGAGTCCCTCTGAGGGCAGCTGGAGGTGAGGGGTGGTCTCTGCCATCCTGCACTGCCCCTCGCTGCTCTTCCTGCGTCACCCACAGCGCTGCAGCTTTCTCGGATTCCCAATCCCAACATCCCTGTCCTTACACATCCATTTCTTGTCCGCTCGCTCCTCACACCCTGGCGCGGATCCTCTCCCGTCACAGCAACGCTCATCCCACTCCAGCTCCCTTTCCCTCCCTCCCTGTCCCAAGCTTGAGCCCAGTCTCACCCCTGCCAGGACATCCCACCTGGGGGGGAAACCTTGGGGTTTCCTGAGGCATCAGCACCTCCTCTCCGTTCTGCCAGGCTCCTGCTCCACCAACACATCGCTGTCCCCCTGCCCCAGCTGTGTCCACGTTCCCAGTGCTTTATCCATGGATTTACCTGTCCTACAGCTCCGGGCTGGATGGGGAATGGCAAAAACGAAACCCCAGTGAGCTGCTCACTCCACCTCGCGTGACTGCCGGGATCCACTGCCGGCGCCCACCACCACTCCTCGGTTTTTAATCTCCCCGAGCGAGCCGAGAATTAATTATTCAGCGGCTCCCAGAACGCATCGGGAACACCCGATCCACGCGGAGCTGCGGCTCTGGCTCCCACCTGCCCCGGCGGCACCCCTGACAGGTTTAATGGTGTGTGGCGATTGATGCCTTCGCGTCCTGTCTCCCAGGGGACCCGGGGCGCTGGCTCGTGGATGAATCCGTCTCCAGAAGAATCGGTTCCTGCTGGAAGCACGAGGGAGCCGCGGCCGGAGGGGAGGGTGTGGGAGTGCTGGGGTTCCCTGGGGACAGATCCCCGCTCCGTGCTCCATCCCAGGGGATGGCGACAGGGCCAGCCTGGCCTCGCCAAAGCCACTGGGACAGTGGCACTGGTTCTCCTCCACGCAGATGGAAACTGGGAGCTGGAGGGTGACAACCCTGGGGCGTTTCATCCAAAATTCCACCGACATCTCCATCAAATGAGACTGTGGGAGCAGGAGTGGCTGGGAGCTGTCACCCCCTGGGCAGCCACAGCGTCATGGGGGGGACAGGGATGGGGACAGAGCAAACCCTGGAGCAGCCCGGGCACCTCCACCAGACATCCCGGGGTGTCCCATCTGCTCCCGAGCGTGCACCCCTGGCCTGGCAGAGGCAGGAAGGTGCTGGAGAGGGTGACAAGAGGGGACCAGGCACCCACCACCCCCGGGTGATGCTCAGAGGGGACCCTGTGGAAGCAGGGACTCAATCCCACCGTGTCCGTGTCAGGAGATCGCAGGCACCGGCAAGAGGCTTAACTTTAAAAAAAAAAAAATGGTTTATTTATTTCAAGATCTTCCCTTTTTTTTTTTTCTTCCTTTTTTTGTCGTTTTTAACCTGTATTTCAAAAAAAGTGGGGCAAAAGTACAAAAAAAGTCAGTTGCGGGACGGCAAAGGTTTAGAAATCACAGCGCGGAACGAACCCAAGCGAGAAACACGGAGCACGAACCAAACACCCCCACGACACGGCCGAATTATCACCGGATTTTTGTTTGTTTGTTTGTTTGTTTGTTTGTTTTTTTTTATACATAAAANCGTTTGTTTGTTTTCCTCTGTACAAAAACACACCAAAGCATGCCACGGAGCGGGAAGGGACACAGCGGCGGGAGGGGACCCTGGGATGCGGGCTGGGAGCCTGGCTCCGTCCCCGCGCCCGTCCCGCCGCTCACGTCAGGTTGTTCTGGAGGCAGTTGAGCTCCGCCACGTCCTGCTCCCCCTTGCCGCCCTCGTGCTTGGGCGACGTCGAGTTGTGGATGTTGAAGGGCTCCTCGTCCTTCAGGCAGGATTTCAGCGAGTCCTGCAGCTTGTGGGGAGCGCTGGGGTCGTCCTGCGGGAGAGACGGGGGTCAGCGAGGGGGGCGAGACCCAGCGAGGGCACCCATGTCCCGCTGACCCCTCGCAGAGAGCCACTGGAGGGGACAAATGTCCCCACCCAGCGCACAGCGGGCGGGGAGAGGGTCCGAGCCGAGCCTCCCGCAGTGACGCCGTCCCCCAGCACAGCCTCCCCACCCCGGGGTGCTGCGGCTGCGGGAGCCAGCGGCGCCCACGGGCTGTGCCAGCCGCAGGAGCCCGTGCCAGCCGCAGCCACATCCCCCCGGCCATCCCGCCCACCGCTCCCAGCCGGTTCCTCTCCCCGCTCCTCGTCCCCGCGACAATCAGCCACTCGCGGCGGCGCTTGGCAGGAGGCCAGAGGGGTTGGATTTATTGCGGTTCCTCAGCGTACAGCCGGTGCCCCCGCGCCGCTGGCACGGCCGGGCACGCCTCTTCCCGACGTCCCCCCGCTGGAGCATCTTCCCGCCCCGGGGCTGGGCTGTGCCCCGCGTCTGTCCCGCATCCGGCACCGGGCCGAGCCCCGGCTGCGCCCGCACGGTCCCGGTGTCGCTGTCGGCGCTGGAGGAGCAGGACGGGCCGGGCCGGGGCGGTGACGGTGCTCCCGGTGCCACGCGCAGAGCGGCAGATGGACGGGGACACCCACGGGCCGGCGTCACGCAGGGACAGGATTGTCCATCTCCTGGGCGGTGACGTCCGGCCAGTCCGGAGCTGGTGCCATCGGCTCCACCGCTGCAGCATCCCCAAAATCCCCTTCCCAGGGGGGTTGACCCTGCTGAACCCTCCTCATCCTCGGCGTGCTGCGTCCCGGGCACCGCGTGCCGAACCCTCCGCGTCCGGAGGGGACAGGGACGGGTCAGAGCCCTGCGGGACGCCGGGGAGCGGCACCGAGTCCATCCCAAGGTTCATCCTCTCGGCAGCGGGGAGGGAGCCGGCCCCGGAGCCCCGGAGCCTCCTGCCAGGGCGGCCGGGCCGCGCCGACGCTACGGCTGCTAAAGGCGGTCGGAAGACTGGGAAACACCGGCCACGGGTGGGGAAAGGCTAAAGGGACCTACGCTCCTCCTCCGGCTCGCGCTCCGCAAAGCCCTTGGCTTCTCTCTGTGCCGAGCCGAAAGACACGAGGTTGGCAGGGCAGCCCGGGGGAGGCCGGTGGGTGCATCCCAACCACGGCAGCGTCCCGGAGCGTGGCATCCTCCGGCCCCCGGAGCCATCCGCCGGTCCTGCCCCGCGGTGCCACGGCCAGGGAGCACCGGCTGCCCCGGCTGTCCCCTCCCTGAACATTCCGGCACGGCCACCCCTGCCACCCACACACGGAGCCGAAGCCATCGGGAACTCGGGATGGGGGCTCCCCGGGGAGCCACACAGGCGGGAGGGGACGGGGAAGGGACAGAGGGGTGACACTGACCCCCCGTCTGGCCTGGGTCCAGTTTAGGTCGTTGGGAACCCACCAGCGAGGGGACAGAGTTGTGACCATGACAGGATAGGGACAGGAGGGCAGTGCTGGGATCATGGAGGGGACAGAGCTGTGACCATGGCAGGAAGGGGACAGTGCTGGGGTCATGGAGGGGACAGAGTTGTGACCATGGCAGGATGGGGACAGTGCTGGGATCATGGAGGGGACAGAGCCGTGACCATGGCAAGATGGGGACAGCAGGGCAGTGCTGGGATCATGGAGGGGACAGAGGCGGGAGGTCACCAGGCAGAGGGACAAGGACGGGATAGGAAGGGGGACAGGGGGGTGGTGCCACAGAGCTCCTTACGTTGGGGTGGGAGCCCTCGGCGATGGTGGAGAGGGAGAAGTTGTCGTTGTGCAGCTCGGACGGGGTGCGGTATCTGCCGGGGTCAGGAGAGCAGCGGTGAGAGCAGGACCCCCCAGGCAGCCCCCGCCCACCTTTTGGGGTGACCCTGCTTTTGGGGGGTGACTGGTCCCAGCACTGGAGGTCTGTGGGGAGTAAATGTCCCCAGGGACGGAATTTGGGCTAAATGCCCCCAGATCTGAGGGCTCTGCGGGGATAAATCCCCCCTGCCCTGGGGGTTTGGGGTTTTATACCCCCAGCTCTGAGGATTTGGGGAGCTAAAGCCCCCAAATCTGGGGGGCTTGGGGACTTAATATCCCCAGGGATGGAGGTCTATGGCTTAAATGTCCTGAGCTCTGGAGGTTTGGGGACTAAACGTCCCCAGGGATGGAGCTGGGGCTAAATGAGCCCAGTGTGAGGTTTTGGGGGTCTCAGCGCCCCCAGCTCTGGGGTTTCGGGGGTAGCCGGGCTCTGGGCAGGGGAGCGGGAAGGGCAGCCCGGGGCAGGGCTGGAGAGGGAGACCCGGGAGCTGGCACGGAGCTTCCCTGCTAATTACACTTGGCATTTCCAAACACTAATTAACAGCTCATTAGGGACCGGGCTGGGAAGGCTCCCTCCTCCCCGCTCCAGGAGCTGGGCAGCGATGGCTGGGCCAGGGGAGTGACCCCGACCCCTTCCCTGTCACCCCCCAGCCCTGTCCCCAGCCGGAGCGTCCCCGATGGCCGCGCAGCCGGTGTCCCCAGCTCGCAGCGAAGCAGATTAACTGGTGCCAGTCAGGAGCAGCTTTAGGGGATTAACCGCGGAGCGGGAGCCGCAGCCACGTCTCCAGCCCCCGGGAGCTTTCCCACCCACCGGCACCGGGGGTCCCGGTGACAACAAAAGGACGGGCTGGCACCAGCCAGGGCGGGGGCTGAGCCCTCCCAGCGTCCCCAGGGTGCTTGGGGCCAGCCCGCGGTGTCCCCCGCCACTCACTTGGTCTTGCGCAGTTTGCTGTTCTCCGTCTTGAGCAGGTAGAGCTTCTTGGCGAAGAACACGGTGAGCATGAAGAGCAGCAGCACCACGAGCGCGGCCGAGCCCACGGCCACGCACATCACCTGGAAGTCGGTGACGATGGACTCGCAGCGCGTGCCCTTGTGCCACGTGTAGTCCTGCGTGTTGCACCTGCGGGGGACGCGGTCAGAGGCATCCCCCGCCCCAAAACGCGGCCCCCCCAGCCCCACAACGCGTCCCTGTCCCACAGAGCATCCTCCCGGGGGCATCACGGGTGTTTGAGGGGGGTGACACGGAGTGAGATGGGGACACCGGGGGACGCTGGTGGCGGGGTCGGGGTGTCCCAGGCGGTGCTGTGCCCCGCACCGGTGGCGGTGGCAGCAGGGAGGGGGTGCCCCACGCCCCCCGGGCTCGGTGCCAGCCGCAGGGCACGGCCCGGTGCGTGCGGCACAGCCGGGCCCGGCCTCCCGGGCGCATCTGCCGGGGCCGATTAGCGCGGCCGCCCCGCAGGCTCGGCTGCGCGGCCCTGACCTAATTCCTGCCCAGCCGCCGCTCGGGGGGCAGGGAAACCCCCTCTGCTTCCCGGCGGGATGGGGCTGCGGGCGGGGCGGCGGAGCGGGGCGCAGGGGGGATGGAGAGCCCGGGAATGGGGTGCCCAGGGGATGGAAACGTTGGGAATGGGATGTACAAAGGATGGACAGACTGGGGACGGGGTGACAGGGGGATGGAGAGCCCGGGGATGGAGGAGAGAGAATGGAGAGCCCAGGAGCCCAGGAGGGAGGAGCAGGGAGGATGGAGAGCCTGGGGATGGAGGAGAGAGGATGGAGAGCCCAGGAGGGAGGGGCATNGGAGGGAGGTGGATGGAGGATGGAGAGCCCAGGAATGAGGTGGATGGAGGATGGAGAGCCTGGGGATGGAGTAGAGAGGATGGAGAGCCCAGGAGGGAGGAGCATGGAGGATGGAGAGCCTGGGGATGGAGTGCACAGAGATGGAGAGTCCATGATGGGGTGCATGGAGCATGGAGGGATGGGGAAGGGGGTACACAGCGCATGGAAAGACTGAGAGTGCAATGCCAGGAGGATGGAGAGCCCAGGGATGGGGTAGAGGGAAAAATGGAAAGCCAAGGAATGAGGTACTTGGGTTTGGTCAGATGAGGAATGGGGTGAAAGGGATGGAGATGCCAGGAATGGGTTGCAAGGAGATGGAAACACTGGGAATGGGGTGCGTGGGTGGTGAAGAGCCCAGGGATGGGGTACAGGGGGCTGGGAAGCCCAGGCATGGGATGCAAGGAGTATGGAGAGACTGGGAGTAGGAGTGCACAAGGGATTGAAAGACTGGGAATGAGATACATGGGGATGGAGAACCTGGGGATGGGGCTCAGGGTTTGGAGAGCCCTGGGATGGGATACAGGGGATGGAGAGCCCTGGGATGGGGCTCAGGGGGATGGAGAGCCCTGGGATGGGGCACAGGGGGTTGGAAAGACTGGGAATGGGGTACACGGGAATGGAGAGCCCCGGGATGGGGTTGCAGGGGGATGGAGAGCCCCGGGATGGGGGTACAGAGTTTGGAGAACCCCGGGATGGGGTACAGGGTCTGGAGAGCCCCGGGATGGGGCTCAGGGGATGATGTGCCCGGGAACGGTGTCCCTAGGGATGGCGAGTCCCACCCCCAGCCCGCCGGGCGCCGTCCCTTACCGGCAGAAGGCCCCGTGGCTCTCCACCAGGTAGCACTGGCCGCCGTTGTGGCAGTAGCTGGGGACGAGCTCGCAGAGGGAGCGGCAGGAGCTGTTGTGCCGCACGTACCCGCTCCGGCACTCGGAGCCGTTCTCGGGCGGGCCCCGCTCCCCGGGCCGCGGCCAGGCCGTGGGGCTGCCCCCGGACACCCCGGGCGGCG